>CM024754.1:113242714-113302380 GCA_014218235.1 Colocasia esculenta
CCTTTATGGACTATCCCCACATATTGTTTGGAGTCCACCATTCATTGTTTTAATTAGTTTATGTACACATTTATATACATGATCATGGATTTTTCCAACTTATCTCCAATTACGATAATAAGTCGCAATAACTCTAAATTATACCCCAAATGACTTTTAGTGACCCAAATTTCTTTATGGATCATTAGAGGATATTATTTCAAGTCCATCTATGATTTTTATTTAATTTTTTTGGCTCATCTAAGTATGTGTGATAATGATTTCTCGACTTATTCCCTGATTACGATACTCAGTCGCAAAATGCCTTAAACTTCGACCATCCAATTTTCCGTTGTACGAATTTCTTCTGGGTCATTAGGGAGTATTATTTAGAGTTGAGCTATGATTTCTATAGAATTTTCTAATGGGTTTTTGTATGTACTTTAATGGCACGTATGTTTTTGCTATTTCATTAATAATAAATTTATTTTTTTCAATTTATTTCTAATTTTCCAATTACTGAATTTCCGGGGTGTTACATGTATCTTCATACAGCACGACTACTAATCTTGACTGACAGTCTAGACAAAGAGAAGTTGTCTATGTGTCAGCATTTATTGTGTGCAGGATTTTGGTAGAAACGCACGTCAAAGATGGACTTATCAACTGACAAGAGGATAGAAGATTCAGACAATCTTTCCTTGAAGATGTATGTGTCAATCCAAGCATTAATGGATGCAGGTTCACTTGGTTGTTGCTTCGGACCAATCTTTCTAATGTGCATGGAGTTGTAAGACAACAGATATTTCAACGGATACTACAACAGTAAAAATATTTCAAAGAAGATAAAAGAAGACTGGTGACTCCAAGCATAATCATCTTTTTTAGAACCTTTGAGAAGCAAGAACATCTTAGTCACCTGAAGAACAACAAGAGCCAGTTCATCCACTCCAACTTTCCTTAGCTCTTAGCGCTCTATGAAAACATTGCATTACTTTTTGAGAGCTAGCATAGATCTGGGAGGGAAAGTTCATTCGAGATAATCTTGTGTCTCTCAAACTTCGCCTCAGATCAAGCATTGTCTATAAGCTTGGTCTTGGGGCCTTTCCTCTTCAATTCATTTTCTGTGAGCTTTCCTCTTCGGGTGTGAAGAGAAGACATGTTGTATCAGTTGGTGTAATCCCTCTTCTGGTAGAGAAGAGAAGGCCAGATGCGGTTGGATGTGTAAGTGTCCTTAAGGGGGACTGTACCCTTGTTTAGTGGAATCCCAAGTGGTTGCTTGGGGACTGAACGTAGGACTCCTTGGGATAGGAGATCCGAACCAAGATAAAATTTCTTGTTGTCTGTGTGCTTGCTTGTTTGTCTTTATTCTACACTAACTCTAACTGTCGAACTTAGTGTTTTCTGTCAAGCGTTTTATTTACATGTATTATTCAAGTAAGAAGTTTTAGAAATCCATTCACCCCTCCCCTCTGGGCTTGCTATCTAGACAACAAGTGGTATCAACCAAGTCTCTTCAAGAAAGAAGATCTCACGATCTTAAGAGCAAAGATAAATGGCAGCTTAAGGATATGCAGACAGTCAGTCCGTCAACAGACCTCCTCTATTCGACGGTGAAGATTACAACTACTGGAAGACTCGGATGGAGTTCTTCCTTCAAGGTCTTGATTTCCAGCTGTGGTCAATTATCGAAGAAGGAGACCTATTGGTAATCAACAGTAGAGAAAATTGGACAGATGAAGATAAGAAAAATATCCCTAAACAGCAAAGCCAAATGTATACTGTGTTGTGCCCTGAGTAAGAAAGAAATCAACAGGATTTCAGCCTGTAAGTCAGCTATGAAAATGTGGGAAAAGCTTAGACTTACATATGAAGGAACTGATAAGGTAAAAGAAACAAGAATAGACATCTTGGTAGCTCAGTATGAAGATTTCAGATACAGTCAGGAGAGTCCATCTCTCAAATACATAGATTTTATAGGTATCACAACGGTTTAGCTGGGCTTGGAAAACTATGAAATTGGAGACATGGTGAGAAAAATATTAAGATCTCTACCAACCTCATGGACTCCAAAGGTGACAGCCATAGAAGAAGCCAACGATCTCAGGAGAATGTCACTTGAGAAACTCATTAGGTCTTTAAGGCTCATGAGATAAATATGGAAGGTTGGGAGAATCCTCCAGTAAGAAGAAGCACCGCAATGCTCTCAAGGCCATAGAAGACACATCTGAGTAGAATCAGAAGTGACAAAAGCAATGAGAGCAGTGAAGATGAAGAAGCCTTTCTCTCTAGAAGACTGCAACGTATACTAGCTAAAAAAAATACTAGTTAGAAGAAGATATTATCAAGAAAGGTAAGACTTCAAAAGATCTGAAGGCAAGAAGTCAAGAGACCTGAACCTATATGCTACGAGTGCAAGAAGCCTGGACACATCTGTTGCCCAGATAGCAAGCCCAGAGGGGGGTGAATGGATTGCTAAATTCTTACTTAAAAATACCTGTAAATAAAATGCTTGATAGAAACACTAAGTTCGCAGTTAGAGTTAGTGTAGAATAAAGACAAACAAGCAAGCACACAGACAACATGAAAATTTATCCTGGTTCAGATCTCCTATCCAAAGACTCCTAGGTCCAGTCCCCAAGCAACCACCTGGGATTCCACTAAACAAGGGTACAACCCCCTTTAAGGACACTTACACATCCAGCCGCAGCTGGCCTTCTCTTCTCTACCAGAAGAGGGATTACACCACCTGATGCAACAGGTCTTCCCTTCACACCGAAGAGGAAAGCTCACAGAAATGTTTAAAGAAGAGAAAGGGCCCAAGACCAAGCTTATGGACAATGCTTGATCTGAGGCGAAGTCTGAGAGACACAAGATTATCTTGAATGAGTTCTCCCTCTCAGATCTACGCTAGCTCTCAAAAAGCAATGCAATGTTTTCACAGAGAGCTAAGAGCTAAGGAAAGTTGGAGTGGATGAACTGGCTCTTGTTCTTCTTCAGGTGACTAAGATCTTCTTGCTTCTCAAAGGTTCAAAAATATTATTGTCCTTGGAGTCACCAGTCTTCTTTTATCTTCTTTGAAATAATTTTTACCGTTGTAGTATCCGTTGAAATATCTGTTGTCTCACAATCCATGTACGTTAGAAAGACTGGTCCGATGCAAAGACCAAGTGAACCTGCTCATATTAATGCTTGGATTGACACATACATCTTCAAGGAAAGATTGTCTAAATCTTCTATCCTCTTGTCAGGTTGACAGGTCCATCTTTGACGTGTGTTTCTACCAAAATCCTACACACAATAAATGCTGACACATAGACAACTTCTCTTTGTCTAGACTGTCAGTCAACATTAGTAGTTGTGTTGTATGAAGATACATCAAAAGAAATGTTATTCTGTCATCATACAAGGCAAGACTTTATGTGTCACAAGTGAAGTAAGCATGATATATCGTGCGGAAATATTGTACCATCACAATAAATATTTCAAGACCATAGGATATAGTGATGCGCGGGAAGATTTTTGAAATCCACAGAGATTTGAACTTATACATTTGAATATCATGTGGAATGAATCTTTAAAATGAAGATAGAACAAGACTGATCAATAGCTGACTAGATTTTATTTGTGAGTAGAGAGTTGATGATTAAAAGGTATACTGTATAGAGAGAGAAATGATGTTGATATTAAACATATGATTTAATCACGTAATCTATGTTGAAACCAAGTCGATGTGAACATAATCCATGTGCATATGGAATCATTGTTTTAGTAAAATCGTTGTTTCATAGGAAGTCGATGTAGAGATGAAATCATTGTAGCAATACTCAAATCGTTATAGCGACCAAGTCGTTGTTTAAGTGAAACAAAATCATTGTAGTGATCAAATCGTTGTTTGAGTGAAAGGAAATTGTTGTAGCGACCAAATCGTTGTTTCTATGAAGAAATCGTTGTTTTACCGAAATCGATGATGAAATTATTGTAGCAATACTCAAATCGTTATAGCGACCAAGTCGTTGTTTAAGTGAAACAGAATCGTTGTAGCGATCAAATCATTGTTTGAGTGAAAGGAAATTGTTGTAGCGACCAAATCGTTGTTTCTATGAAGAAATCGTTGTTTTATCGAAATCGATGATGAAATCATTGTTTAAGTGAAATCGATATTGAAATCGTTGTTTTTGCCGAAATCGATGTTCAAGTGAAATGAAATCGTTGTAGCGATAAAATCGATGTTTAAGTGATATGAAATCGTTGTAACGATGAAATTGATGTTTAAGTGATATGAAATCATTGTAGCGATGAAATCGATGTTTAACTGATATGAAATCGTTGTAACGATGAAATTGATGTTTACGTGATATGAAATCGTTGTAGCGATGAAATCTATGTTTAAGTGATATGAAATCGTTGTAATGAGGAAATAGATGTTTAGGTGATATGAAATTGTTGTAGCGATGAAATCGATGTTTAAGTGATATGAATCATTATAGCGATAAGATTGATGTTTAAGTGATATGAAATCGTTGTAAACGATGAAGTCGATGTTTAAGTGATATGAAATCGTGGTGACTTATTATATGGAAGTCGTTGTATGCTTAGATAAATTCATGCTTTCAACTTCAAGTAACAGTGTGTGTGGACAACTTACAGGATTTGCTTGAGTTATTTCCCTGTAGATAAACTTCAGAAAAATTGTTAGAAAATATTTTTTTTAAGGTTTGTGTTAATCACCAAAAATTACATATATAATTCATAATAAAATTTGTATGAAGATGGACTGATCATCAAAGTCGAGTGTCCAAAATTAAAGAAAACTAAGTTCAAGAAGAAGGACATCACAAAAAAATTCAAAGGATACAAGAAGAAAGGCATGGCCGCTGCATGGAACAATGAAAGTGACTCAAACAGTGAGTCAAGCTCCAGCGAAGAAAAAGAAGAAAAAACCAACCTGGCCTTCATGGCAAATGTTGATGATAATGTAACTTCTGACTCATCCTTTACTTCTTGCAATGAATTAGATTCAGATAGTTTAGAAGATGCTTTAACGAATTATATAGTAAATATAAGATGTCTATAATTTGTTAAAAACAACCAAGAAAAATTTATGCATGTCTCGAAATAACTAACACAGATCTAAAATCTAAAATTGAACAGTTAGAAAACAAAATTCTAATAAAAAGAAGAAATGAACTATTATGTGAGATATAAAGAATAAAATGAAAATATCAAACTTAGAAAGTCAGGAAACCATAATCAAACTTAAAAGTGAATTACACACTAACAAAAGATAATGAATATTTAATGGCTACATTTGAAAATTTTGCTAATGAAAAATCTTTTTTTAAATTAAAAAAAGGACAAGAAGATCAGGTAAGAAAATGTATGACTTAGGATACACTCCACCAGAATGAAGAAAACTGTAATTCATCCTAAAATTTATCCAACTCCAAATTCATAGTTGAACAAACACTAATTATAAAACAAATAAAAACCATAAGCCAAATAGGATAATAAATAATATCCTTGCTGCACACACTGTAACAAATTAGGTCACACTAAATAAACGTGCACAACTAAACACTTAAAAAGGATTCCCAAAAGAACTATGAACAAGCTAACCACCAGGACCCAAAGGACTTGGGTACCTAAAACTCATTGATTTATTGCAGGGAAGCCTTAGAGCATCAAAGTGGTACCTGGACAGCGGTGCTCAGGCATATGACAGGTAACAAGAAATTGTTCACTTATATCAAAAATGATGAAGGTACAGTAAACTATGGCGCTAATAGAAAAGGGTCAGTGATTGGTTGTGGATCTATTGGAAGTCAAGATAGAATCCTTATAGAAGATGTTCTATACATCAAGGGACTCAAGCACAATCTAATTAGCATTAGTCAGATGTGTGACAAGGGTCACCAGATCAAGTTTTAGGAATCTAAGTGTTTGATTATCAAGGATGGTGCAACTGTCTTTGAAGCCAGCAGAGAAAAGAATTTATATGTGCTACATCTAGAAGAACTAAAGGATCAAGACATCTGTCTAGCAGCGAGTAAAGATCAGAATGCTGAGTTATGGCACAGAAGATTAGGTCACTGCAGCTTGGACGGAATAAGAAAACTTATCAAACGTGATCTAGTGGAAGGTCTGCCGAAGATAAACTCAAGACTAGAAAGTATTTGTGAACCATGTGCAAAAGAGAAGCATGCAAAATCCTCCTTCAAATCAAAGACAGTAGTCACTACTTCCAAACCACTAGAACTGCTACATGTGAATTTGTTTGGACCAATGAGAACTACTAGCCTGGGAGGAAAGAACTTTGGATTCGTCATAGTTGATGATTATTCAAGATTTACATGGGTATTATTTTTAGAGCATAAGATGACATATTTGAAAGTTTTGTGAAGTTCAGTAAAGTAGTTCAAAATGATAAGAAGTTCAGCATCATCAATATCCGTTCAGATCATGGAGATTTCATAATGACAATTTTGCAGAATTTTGTAATGATCAAGGTAGAACATAATTTCTCAGCACCTAGAACTCCACAAGCAAAATGGAGTAGCTGAGAGGAAGAACAGAACCTTGTTGGATATGGCTAGGACCATGCTATTTGAATATAACCTTCGGAAGCTATAAATACAATATTTATATTATAAATAGAGTCATGATCAGGCCAATCCTGAGAAGACTACATATGAGCTGTACAAAGCAAAGGAAGCCCAAGATCAGCCATCTAAGAACGTTTGGATGTCCATGCTTCATTCACAACAATGGTAAGAGAGACATAGGTAAGCTGTATCCCAAATCCGATGAGGGATCTTTATGGGTACACTTCTAACCCAAAGGCTATAGAGTTTTTAACAAAAGAAGTTTATTGATTGACAAACTGTTCAATTATTTTTGATGAATCTAACCCTTCTTTGAGAAAGGAATCTATAAGTGATGATGAAGACACATATAGTCTTACCCAGAAGCTGAAAGAATCTACCATCAAGGTGTGAAGATCCACGCTTGGAAGGACTACAACAGAATGACATTATCCATGATGATCTTCCAAAGGAATGGAGGTACAAAAAGGATCATCCTATTGATAACATCATTGGAGATCTATCAGTTGGGGTAAGAATAAGAGGAATGTTATTCCTTGTAATTATTTAGCATTTGTATCTCAAATTAAGCCGAAGACAGTCAATGAAGCACTGTCTGATGAATCTTGGATTTTAGCCATGCAAGATGAACTTAATCAGTTCAGGAGAAATCAAGTTTGGTCCCTTGTTCCGAGACCATTAGATCATCTTGTGATTGGCACCAAATGGGTGTTCAGGAACAAATTGGATGAAGCTGGTGTTATCATTAGAAACAAGACTATACTGGTTACTCAAGGCTATTCCCAAGAGGAAGGGATAGATTTTGATGAAACCTATGCACCAGTGGCTAGACTAGAGGCTATTCGAATATTACTTGCATATGCATCTGCATTAGATTTAAAACTTTTTCAAATGGACGTTAAGTCGGCATTTTTTAATGGTTTTATAAAGGAGAAAGTCTATGTAGAACAGCCTCCTGGTTTTGATGATTTAGATTATCCAAATCATATTTTCAAATCGCATAAAGTATTATATGGTTTAAAACAAGCACCTAGAGCATGGTATGAAAGACTTAGTGCATTCTTATTAAATCATGGTTTTATCATAGGACAGGTAGATAGCATACTGTTTATTAAATCAAAAGTCAAAAATATACTACTTGTGCAAATTTATGTAGATGACATTATATTTGGATCTACTGATGAATCCTTGTGCAAGTATTTTGAGAAGCTCGTGTAGGAAGAATTTGAGATGAGCATGATGGGAGAGCTCAACTAGTTTCTTGGATTACAAATCAAGCAATGCAATGAAGGTACACATATTTGTCAAGCAAAATACACTAAGGAATTATTAAAGAAATTTGGATTCGATAATTCTAAACCACTATCCACTCCAATGGCACATCCACCAGATTAGATAGTGATAAGGAAGGTAAGAAAGTTGATCAGAAACTTTATAGAGGTATGATAGGGTCCATTACTTTATTTGACAGCTAGTAGGCCTGATATTTTATTTAGTGTATGTATGTGTGCAAGATATCAGTCTGATCCTAAGGAATCTCATTTAACATCTGTTAAAGGATTTTTATATTTTAGCAAAAACTCATGACCTAGGACTATGGTATCCTAAATCATGTGAAACTAGTTTAGTTGGATATTCTGATGCTGACTATGCTAGATGCAAATTAGATAGAAAAGCACCAGTGGTGCTATCAATTTCTTACAGGATGCTTGATTTTATGTCTTCAAGGGAAAAAACATTCATAGCACTATCAACAGCTGAAGCTATATATGTAGCTACTGGGAGCTATTGCACTCAACTCTTATGGATAAAACAATAGCTTGAAGACTATACATCAAGACCATCCCACTACTGTGCGACAACACAAGTGTAATAAATCTCACGAAAAATATAGTCCAGCACTCCAGGATGAAACATATAGAGGTCAGATATCATTTTATTAGAGATCATGTAGCTAATGGTAATATTAATATTTCTTTCATAGATACCTTAAATCAGTTAGCAGATATCTTTATAAAAGCCTTACCTGAAGAGAGATTTACGTCTCTTAGAAGGGAATTAGGCATGTGTAATTTGTAACAGATATGTCTGTACGCAACTGAAATAATAAATCTCAAAATAATACCGCGATTCAGATTAATTCTTTATTGTTTGCGTTATCCTCTCCTCTTTTGTCATTATCCGCTTTTATTGCTCTGACGTTTCAAAAAGCTACTTTATGTCTTGTCATTAAGTCCGAAATCCTTGCCTCATCGATTTCCTCTCTCTCTTATCTCCTTCGACTTGCTTGTCTGTGAAAACCCTCATCGACTCCAGAATCCCCTCTGTGAGCTTTCAAAGGATCTCTCTGTTCCCACTCAAATTTCTTGAGGGATCTTGTTCCTCTCTTTCCCACGATCCTTCAGAATCCCTCCTTACTTGATTCCATGGCCGCTTCTGGGAGTTCCGGCACCGTGGGTGGTTATAGTGTCGTCTTCCTCACGGCAGAGCAATAGGAACGTTTTGCTTCTGTAAGGATCAAGCTATAGTGGAAACCAGGCAGTGGATATAGAAGACATAGGAAGCATGGTATGGACAGCATAGTCGAAGCTATTCAGAGGATGAAGTGGACAAAGATGTTACTATTTCTGAAATGAGTTATCCAGACCTCGCAAAGGCTTTCTACACTTGCCTGAAAAAAGAAGAAGATGGGTCTCTCTCTTCCACAGTCAAAGGTACACCCATTCACATCACTCATGATCTTTTGGAAAGATTATTTGAAGTTTCTACAGTCGAACATAGTTTAGTGGATTCTATGGACATTCATGCCAAAGGGCTAGGGATCATTGGAACATAGTACAAACTGAAAAATGGGAAGATTGACATCAACCAGTTCAATGCCTTTAATAGAATATTGCATTTCATAGTTTGTCAGATTTTAGTGCCGAGGAGTGCTACCTTTTCAACATGCCCAAAAGGAGATGCTGATATGATGTTCTGGGCCATCCAAAATCAAGATATCAACATGGCTCAGGTAATAATAGAGAGGATGAAGTCTACTACAAAAATGATTTGGGATAAGAAGAATAAGTTGGCAGTATCCCTACCATATGCCCAGTTGCTTACCAGAATTTTCAATCACTATGGAATTGATCTGAAGGGAGAATTGATGGAAAAGATGGGTCAGCCTATTCGGTCCAGAAACTTAAAAAAGAGTGGTTTTTCTCTTGTGGGAAATGTTTGGACAAAGACTTCGGTGGCAGAAGGAGAGGCCATCATTGGTGAAGTTCCTGAAATACCACCAGTCCAAGAGGCAGAGGCAGATATCAGAATTGAAGAACCTCCTGCATCTGTAAGGAGGATTGAGGAAATAGCTCCTGAGCACATTGAGCCCGTTGGGCAATCATTTGAAGTTGTGATCCCCTCTACAGTCCCTGCACCTGCTATTGAAGAATCTACTTTTGAGACTGTTGCTTACACTAAGGGGGAGCAGAAAGATACTCACATGGAAGACATCCCTAGTGTTCCTGGATCCTGCTGTAGATGTTAGTATGGAAGGTAGTTTGGCAGAAGTCTTTTCGAAAATTGTGGCACCAGGCCACAGTGAAGACATTCAGATGGAAGATGTTCCAACTCAGGGGGAGCTTGAGATTCTAGGAGTTCTAGAGATTCAGGGGGAGCACACTGCCAGTGCCCCTACAGACTAGTTCCAAGAAGGTGTTGTTGAGAGCACCTCAGATGATGATGATGTGGAGCCAGCTGTCGGCTCCAGAGATAGAGGTAAAGGAATTGCTCCTGAAGTCCCCTTACTCACCAGGAAGGCACACCACAGATCGAAGAAGAAGAAAATTCATGTGCATATGAAGCCAGTCATTAATAGACTGAATGCACATGGGGAGATTTTGTGCTCTTTGCAATCCGAAGTACAATCCATCTTTATTAGTCTGAGCACTGAAGCCAAGGAATTGGAACAGTTAAAACTGAGCTCCAGAAGATGAGAAGTGAGCTGGTAGCTTGAAGCAGCTAGTGTCAGATCTTTTAGATTTTGTGAGGGTGCAATTATCTGTTCCTGCCCCTCCTACTCCCACTCAACCTATACCAGTAGTCAGCACAGGGCCATCCAGTTGTCGGGCCACCAGGGCTTTCTGAAGAGGCAGTTAGGCCATTAGGGCCATTAATTGATAAGTCAGGGCCATCAGGGCCATGTGAAGATGACGATGTTGGTACTGGACCATCAGGGCCAGTGGAGTCAGTGGCAGAACCAACCGGGTCTCAAGCATCTGAAGAGGCTGCTGTAGTGCCCCCAGAGCCTTCTGTCCCTTCGAATCTTCAGACTTCAGCCCCTTCTTCTCCACCTACATCCTTCACTACCCCACCTGCACCTGAACCCTCCAAGAAACCAGTTCCAAAACCTATCTCTACTCCTACACCTTTTCCTGCTACATCCTCTTCTTCACCTATTTCTTCTACTGTCATTCCTCCTCCCATATTTGAGCAACCTCCATCATCATCCTCTATTGGTCCCTCATTTTCTGGACCATCTGCACCACCTCCTCCTACTTCCTTCTCATTTCTTCATCCACCCACTCCACCATCCTTCATCACTATTATTCTGGAGGGTGTTAGAGTTCAAGGACATGTCATTCAGGACATTACAGATGAGTTTGAAGAAGCAATTCATCGCTAAGTCATGTCTGTTTCATCTCTTGTTCTCATAACAGATTCTCCCAGTCCTGCCTCCAAAAAGAGAAAAAGTTTCTAAGGAACTTGCTCTCTCCTTTGAACCTTGGTTCCCTCCTCTTTGGTTCTCTCTTTTTGTTGTAAATAGAAAGAGAAGTTTCTACTGTGAATACTTATAAAAATGCACCTTTGCTACTCTTTTTGGCCTCCCTCACCTCAATCTCACAGAACATCTCAATGTTGTTCTTCCTCTTTCCTTCTTATCCAAACCTGATCAGTCCAAAATCTTCTTCTCAGCTGAGTCTAAGATTGAAGACCAGTGGGCTCGGTGTAATAAAGCTCTCTACAGAAAGTTTGTGTTTGCCAGATCTGACAGGTTCCCACCCACAAACCACCCTCTCACACTGATTGAGTGGTTTGTCCTCCACCACAGAAATACCTGGGGTCCCTTCATACAGAGGGAAATCAAGTTAATCCGACACTTCCAAATGTTCAATGATTATCGTTTTGTCAATAAACTTCCAGAAGTTCAGCTTGGTCAATTTCGAGCAGCAATCTCTTAGCTCAGAACTGAAAATCCTGTCAACACTTCTCTTCAAGTGGATTTTGCTACTCTGAAGATGCCCGACATTGTCTATCTCCCCAAGCTACATTCCTTGCTCATGGACTCTGCTGTGGGTCCTAGTATCTTTGAAAGATTTTCTAGAGTCATTGCTAGAATTACAGTTCAGCAGGGAGCTCCTCTTGCTTTCCACAGATTTTTGTTCAGAGAATATCACAGGGGTTTTATCAAGTTACATGTCTTAGCTCCTCTTTTGTCTGAGTGTGAAAGACACTTCCCCTCTGACTGGGAGAAAAACTATCCCCAGCTGCTAAGCAAATGGACAATCTGAATAGCTCTCTGTCCAAATCCAACCAACCCACTCTATCTGCTGAACAATTCTTGGATCTCAACTCCCTTACCTTGGTTAAAGACCCTATGGCTATTTGGGTTGAGAGGTGTTGCCCAGCTAGCTAGCCCAGAGGGGGGGTGAATGGGATATTAAAAATATTGAGTACCTAAAACCTATTCACACAAAGGTCACAAAACCACACTTCGCAGATTGTTAGTGTTAGTTAAGGAAAAATCAATCACACAAAAGCATTCACACGACCCAGAGAATAATCCTGGTTCGGATCTCCTCTCCTTAGGAGTCCTACGTCTAGTTCCTGAGCAATATCTCAGGATTTTAATAACACAAGGGTACTGTCCCCCTTATGGACCCTTACACACCCAGTCGCAGCTGGTCTTCTCTTCACAACCAGAAGAGGAACTTACAGCACACTGGATACCACCAGGTCTTCCTTCTACACGAAGGGAATCTCACACCCTGGATCCCACCAGGTCTTCCTTATTACCCAAGGGAACAAACACACAAAACGTGAAATGAGATCAAGCCCCTAGATCAAGCTTATACAATGCCAGATCTGAAGCTAAAATTGAGAGGAAGATCTATAGTAAGGGACACTCTCAGTTTACAGAAGCTCTCAAGATTAACGCAATGAATGCAGAGAGCTAAGAGCTAAACAATCAAAGGAGTGAGTGTTGGCTTGATTGTTTAGCTCTTCGAGATGCTCGCAGAAAAAACTTGTGTAAGATTGTCGTTCGTATTCTCCAACTCTTAGATACTTTTCTCTGGAGCTTCAGTCTTCTTCATATATCTTCTATTGAAATTCAAACGTTGAAGTGCCCGTTGTCTCTAAGCTTTTGTTTACGTAGACTGCATGGTCCTGTAGAGCTTCCCGTTCAACGGTCTCATGCACGCACAGAGAGAAGATCTTATGAAGTATCCTTTAGCTTCTATTTTGTCCAACGTTGTATGACGAATGTTGTCAGAGACCTGCACACATTAGATGCTAAACAATAGACAGCTAGACTGTCTCTTGTTGTCAGTCAATGTTAGATTGATTTATACAAATGTAGAAGTTCCATTCGTTCTCTAAAAAGATGTTTACAGAATAAGCATGAGAATAGAAGATATTGTCTGCATGCATGCAGTGATACGTCCAGTCTCCATAAATGCACAGCTGACAGGAAGATATGCATGAAGACTTTGACTTTTCAACGTTATTCAAAAATTGACTCAAAATCAAATCGTTATAGTCCATGAAATCATTATATGCATGACTTATGAAATCGTTATGCAAATGAGTTGATATTCTTGTAAATCATTGTGCACTCATAAGTAAACCGATGCACATATAAATCGTTATGCATTAATAACCAAATCGTTGTAGAGACAAATCGTTGTGACTCCATAAGTAAATCGTTATGCACACGTCGTTATAATCAAATTGTAAAAGACAATGTGAATGAATCGTTATTTGCTGTATCAAATTGTTACAGCGACCAAGTCGTTATGTAACTTGATGAATCGTTACAGTAACAGAGTCGTTATGTAACTTATCGAATCGTTACAGGGATCAAATCGTTATGATGGTATAGGCAAATCGTTATGAACCAAGTCATTACGAGAAAATCGTTGTTCTTCACTTAAGAAATCGATGTGATACCAAATCGTTGTTCTCACTTAAGAAATCGATGTGAGACCAAATCGTTGTTCTCACTTAGGAAATCGATGTGAGACCAAATCGTTGTTCTCACTTAAGAAATCGATGTGAGACCAAATCGTTGTTCTCACTTAGGAAATCGATGTGAGACCAAATCGTTGTTCTCACTTAAGAAATCGATATAAGACCAAATCGTTGTTCTCACTTAAGAAATCGATGTGAGACCAAATCGTTATTTTTCACTTAACAAATCGATGTGAGACCAAGTCGTTGTTCTCACTTAAGAAATCGATGTGAGACCAAATCATTGTTCTCACATAAGAAATCGATGTAAGACCAAATCATTGTTCTCACTTAAGAAATCGATGTGATCACTTATCGAATCATTACGGAAGTAAATCATTATGAATACTTAACGAATCGTTACGAATGCAAATCGTTGTGAATACTTAGCAAATCGTTACGAAAGCAAATCGTTGCAATCACTTGACGAATCGTTGTGAGGGCAAATCGTTGCGATCACTTACCGAATCGTTGTGAGGGCAAATCGTTGTGATCACTTACCGAATCGTTGTGAGGACAAATCGTTGCGATCACTTACCGAATCGTTGTGAGGGCAAATCGTTGTGATCACTTAACGAATCGTTGTGAGGGCAAATCGTTACAACTCTACTGAAATCGTTATAGCATAAAGAAAGTCGATGTGGACTTGGATAGATTTCATGCTTTGAAACAAAATTGCTACAGTAGGAATAATGCTTACCATTTGGCTTCATTTTCCTTGTTTTATTTCTGTGCTCAAGACTTGTAGAAAATTCATTAGTTTAAACTTTATATAGCTTTGTTAATCACCAAAATAGATATGTAATTTATTTAAATTATATGAGGATAAACTGATCATCAATCTCCCCCTTTTTGGTGATGACAAAACTTAACAATTAGTAAAAATGATATGAAATAAGTCTAAGCATAATTGCGAAAAGAATATAAGGGATGTATTTCAAAAATGCTATATTTCTCCCCCTTTTTGTCATGAAGCAAAAAGACACAAGAGTGAGACAAAGAAGAGAGAAAAAAAGCACAGAGAGAAACAAAGAGATTTATTGAGCATTGGAGGGTTCAGAGAGATAGAAGGCAGGAGACAAGAGAGATGCAAAGTGCCTAATGACAGGTAGCGTTTGGCATTCCTGCTCTTCAAAATAGGCTTGAAATGTGCCAAGCTCAATGCAATAGGAGGGTCCCATGGTGGGAGCCATCCTCTTGATGTGAAGCTGCCTCTGATCCGATATGAAATCCCAATATCTGTCGTTGCCAAGAGCTACCTTATAGGAGGTAAAGCAACCAAAACTGGCAAACTGAAGAAACTGAGTAATTTTAAAGGGATAGAAGATCTGATGCTGCCGAAGTTCCTTCTTTAATTCTAGAAATACCCTGTACCGTTCTTCCCATTTCATGAAGGAGTCCCGGACAAGGTGAAGAGAATTGGCATCCAAAAAGTCACCGGGAGTCAGAAGAGGTTGATTGGAACGAGCCTGAGAAGCATTCAGCTCTTTAAGCTGTTGAGTTGATAGAGTGTAGAGCTTTTCCCAATCAGCAGGCGACAACCTCTCACACTCAAATAGAATAGGGGCAAGGATATCTGCCTTGAGGTACCCCTGAAGATACTTCTTGAAGACATCTATGAAAAGAAAGGTTACGATTTGCACAGACAGAGAGCCTGGCCATAACCTGAGCAGCTCGCTCAAACATGAGTGTGCCCACAGAGGAATCCATGATTAGGGAGTGAAGGGGAGGAAGGAACACCACATCAGGAATTACCAAGGTGGCAAAATCAACTCGGAGAGGTTCGGTGTGAGCAACCCTGAGACTGAGTGCACGGATAGCTTGCCTGAACTGGCCCAGCTACACTTCTGGAATGCTATTAAGATAGCAGTAATCACAGTACATTTTGTAGTGCCGGATGAACTTGATTTCCTTCTGAATGAAAGGTCCAAAAAGATTTTTATGGTGAATCTGAAACCATTCAGAGAGAGGGAGAGGAGCTTCTCTGGGTAGATATCTAGCGGCTTGAATACGACGAAATTGATTGTACAGATCTCTGTTGCTCCGACCCCACTGCTCTTCAGTTTTGGCTTCAGTCATGGAGAAATTTTTGACTGTTGAGCCTTGGAAAGAAAGGCATAAGGAAAAATGGTATTGAGATGGCCGAAAGATTTTGGAAGGGAAGGCCAAAGAGGTGAGCAAACACTACCTTTTGAAGATATTCCTCATAGATAGATTTTTGCTTATTCGTGATAGAAAGAGAAAACCAAAGTGGAGGATAACAAGGTTCAGAAGAGACAGGATGGGTGGAAGTGAGTCTCCTCTTCTTAGGAATAGGGCTGGAAGAGCTTGTCCTGTGAGAATGGGTCCCAACAGCCAAGACTGAATGAAGTGTTGCTACTTCAAATTCATCCTTGATATCCTGGATTTCTGTGTGAGCTAATTGGGCACCCTCAGGAATAATAGAAATGAAAGAAGGAGGTGTTTGTGGATGGAAGAGGGATGCAGGGTGATGGAAGGGAGATCATATGGTCCTGAAGAAGAAGAAGGACCACTAGAAGAGGCTCCAGCCGAAGAAGATGTGGGAGGAACCTCAACAGAAGAAGGGTGGAGGAATGAGGTGGAGGAAGTAGGAGATGATGGAGTTTGGGAAGAGAAAGGTGTAGGTGAGGAATGGTTCTAGAGCGGGGTCGTTTGATGGTGAGAGGAGCTGGAGGAGCAGTGGATGAGGGGTTGGAGAAGGAGGGGCTGGAGTTGGAAGGGTAGGAAGGACAGAGGGCTCTGGAGCTACAGCCTGATCTTCTTCATTTTCTCCTTGATAAGTTCCACTTTATTCTCTTGTTTATTTGCCATGCCAAGAACTTCTTCCAATGTACGGGAATCAAGCTCCAGAAGTCTAGCTTTCACTGATGGTTTAAGTCCTTTCACGAAATTCTTTAGATTACGGTTCTGCTTATACCTCCTCGACTGAGCACTACGTCTACCACGTCTAGCCATTTCCTGCAAAATAATCAATCTAGTTAGAATCTAGATTACTAAATCCTGACTACTTCCTTAACTATCTCTCATTCGTTATTAATAAATTCCTATGTATATGGACAATTTCCTATAAGGACTTTGCAATATTGTGACGGTGATGGTCTATTCATGTACAATTTCAACCTTGGCTCTGATACCAATCTCTGTAACGACCCTCCTCATACCAGTACCATTATACCAATCCCCATCGGTATAAAGAGCGTCATTACAGTGGGATAAAATCCAACACTAGCTGATAGGTTGAAAAGTACGTAGATAGCAATTTAGTATAGCGGAATAAAATGAATAATTCAATTTTAATCCATCACCATCACACATTCCCCAGTCTAAATAGAAAAATGAAACGACAATGTCCACATTATTACAATGAAAGAACTATATTGTTCAAATATTGTCTATACAATATTTTTATTCAAGCTATGAAAAGAAAAGTAACTAAAAATTGCTCCTCAAAAACTACTCCTCCAAGAGATCAATCTTCGCTATGCCTTCCTTCAAAATAGTAACTCTTGTCTCACCTATACGCCAAAGCAAGGGTGAGTCCAAAGACTCAGCAAGTAAAACAAAGACTTAATCTTAAACATATCACATTCACATTAATCTTTTAAACACTAAAGAATAAATCCGATTTTTTTAAACTACAAGAATATACATGGAACATACTTTTAAACTATCAACACATTCCTAAATCACTTAGACATGCTTTGTTCTATCACATGTTTATTCTAAATCATGGATACTAATATTATACACTTGTACATATTCTCTACACCTAACATGTAACATGAATCATTCATTCACACGTTAATTCATTTCATGATTTATTTCTACAATTAGAATAGAGAATTAGGCATACAGAAAAGAACAACCTAACATGATGACTATTCATTTTTCTTTTTCTTTTTTTTAAGTCAAACGCCTCCAATGGTTCAACGGCCAGCAGAGTGTACCCCTTCCCAGCAGGAGAAGATGTTCTCACTCCACCAGGTGAGCCATCAAAGGAAAAAATTTATTTCATAATAAGATGATTACAAAGAACACCCGACTTCAAAGTGACACCACTAGACAAAGAAAAACAATCTCCAACGAGTAGGGACTAAGTGAAACGAAAACTAGGCAGCCCAGCTTTATCAACAATAATAGCACCCCTAGAGCTAGCTGGAAGACACTTAAAATCTGAAAAAACAAAACTGGCCTCCTGATAACATGCATGGTTGGCTAATGAGTCTGCAACCTGATTGCCCTCCCGATAAGTGTGCTGGATATTTGGATGAAGTAAGCAAACCATGTTGCAAATACCCCTCCACCAAGGAAAAATCGACCAATGAGGACATTGACCATTTGCAACAGCTCGAACCATGAGCACAGAATCAGAGTATAATATGGAGATAGGTAGGCGCCTTTCAAGTGCCAGACGAAGACCATCATGGATGGCATGAGCCTCAGCCAATATACTTGAACCTGTACCATAATAAAATGCAAAACCACATATGAAACGACCCTGGCAGTCCCGAAAACAGCCACCACCGCCACAAATACCAGGATTGCTTTGGAGGCCCCATCAACATTAAGCCCAAGGTGGATAGCAGGAGGGATCCATTTAACCATCAAAGGAATCTTGACATTGATACAAGGCTTGATATTAAAAAGGAGAAGGGAGCCAGCCTGGGTAGTAGAAATAGGACGAGAAAACTTCACAGATCCACTGATCCTATGCACATGGACAGAATGGCGCTCTTAACCTTCAATTGTCCGCAAGGAACCTTCCATATGAGTTGTGCATCTAAATTTCCAGATTTCCCAAAGCATAAAGATACAGGTAGCTAGACCAAAAAATGAGAAGATAAGCTGAGTTCATGTTAGAGTGGTGTCAATGATACTCAAACATCTGACATGGTAACATGACGACTCCAAGCGATATTATTGTGTAGCAAAGGCGCCACACCTCCATAATTCCTGAGCCATATCACTGGAGATGAAAAGATGATCAAGAGTTTCCACATGATGATTCTCACAGTAGACACATTGAGAAGCCACAGAGATCCCACACTCCATGATTCTGGAGTCCACCGGGATCGCCCTCTGAAGGAGCTTCTACACAAACATAGCAGAACGAGGAGGAATAACATGATGCCAAATTTTATTTAAGCTGCTACGTCTAAGCCCCGGCGCAGTAGCAAGAAAATAAGCTGATTTGACAGTGAAAACGCCCATGGCATTCCCTTCCCAAATAAATTTGTCAGGCTAAGTAGAAAGAAGCGACTGCACCTGGATGGGAGTGACACCCAGATAATCCCACACAATATGATTCTCCTCCGTAGACATATCCCTCACAGACATAGATGGACACTGCTGGACAAAAGACACCCTATTCCTCATTCCCAGCAATATAGAACTGTCGCCAATCCATTTATCTCTAAAGAAATCCACTGAAGAGCCATCCCCATCCACCCATCTAGTGTGGGCCAAAACAATCTCCTTAGCTTGAGAGAAGACCTTCTTGGAGACCCCAAAGGGAAAGGAAGAAAGAATATCCTGCAGGTGGGAGTTATTAAGGAAACGTTGCTTGGAGTATACACACCAGAGAGAAGTACCATGGGCAATATTCCATAATTGTTTAGCAGCCATCGCCACCTGTAGAGTTTCCAAGTTCCTGAAGTTAAGACCTCCCTCATCAATCGGCTTTTGCAAATTACTCCAAGCCACCCAATGACGTCGCTGAAGGCCATCCGCCCCCCTCCAGAAAAAGTTAGCGCATATCCGATTGATTTGATTACAGATGGACTTAGGAATAGATATAGAGCTAGCCAAATAAACTGGGATGCACTGCAAAATCGATCTGATGAGGACTGCCCGACCAGCTTGGTAAGAATGTTAGCCCTCCAACCTGCCAATTTGCGCGTAACTTTGTCCACCAGAAATTTGAAGTCCTGCACTTTGAGCCTCCCAGATTTCAAAGGAATACCCAGGTAAGTCATACTACCATTATGGCTTCTATAACCAGTCAGAGCCGATATCCTGGAGACCAGCAAATGAGGCGCCTTAGAAGATATTTGGAAACAACTTTTACAAGGATTAACTTTTTGCCCAGAACTCCTCTCATATGCTTGGAGGAAAGACAGCAAATTCTTGACATTTCTAATACCTGCATTCATAAAAATGAGAGTATCATCGGCATACAAAAGATGTGAAACCTTCAGACCTCCCCTCGGTCCGCTAAAATAATGCAGCATTCCATTATTGAAGAGGCTGCTCAGACCTCTACTGAGCACTTCCGAGGCAATGATAAACAAAATAGGAGCCAACGGGTCAACTTGGTGAATACCCCTGGTAGACTTGAAAAAACCAACCAGAGATCCATTAAAATTAATAGAGGACCAGCAATTGGATAATGCCATACCGATATAGGAGGTGAACCTGGTGGAGAACCCAAACTTATTCATAACCTGCAAGATAAAGTCTCATTCCATACGGTCATAAGCTTTGGCCATATCCAGCTTGAATAAAATGTTGTGCCTCTGACTTTACGATCAATATCCCTCAAAATATGCCTGGCAAGGGAGACATTATCAAAATAGACCTTCCTTTAACAAAAGCACTTGTTCATCCGAAATGATCAATGGCAGAATAGGAGTTAGCCTCTCACAAAAAACCCTGGTAATAATCTTGTACAGATAGTTACACAGGCTTATAGGCTAAAATCGCTGAAAGATCTAGGCTCATCAACTTTCGGAACCAGAGTGATAATGGAAGAAGATAGTCCTCGGGGCAAACCAAAACCAGCAAAAAATCCTTGAACCGCAGCCAGAACATCCGAACCAATAATAGACCAGCAGTTAGTATAAAATAGGCCAGAAAATCCATCAGGCCCAGGCGCACTGTTTCCATTCATTGAGAATACAATACCCTTCACCTCCTCCTCCGTAGGTTCAGCACATAACATGACGTTCTGAGCTGGCGTGATGAGTTCCGAAATGGAACTCAATAAACTGTCCTGCACAACATGCTCCTCCGATGTCAAAAGATCCTGAAAGAATTTAATAGCTTCATTTCTCATGACAACCTGATCCATGCACCATTGATCGCTAACACCACATTTCAGCCTGTGGATGAAACCCTTCCTTCTGTTGCATTTAACTGTAGTATGATAGAATGAAGTATTTCTTTCACCATTAGCCAGCCAATCTACCCTTGATTTCTGCTTCCAGAAAACCTCTTCTCTATTTAAAGAAATATTAAGAGTCGCATTCGCAGCCCCAAGTCAGATCTGTCTCCTCCGAGGGGAAGGAGTCAAAGGCTAGTTGAGATCTATCCACATCTTCCATTGCCACGGTCAGCATCTGAGTAACATTGCCAAACACATTCTTGTTCCAGTATTTATTTAAGAGCATTCTTCACTTCCTTGAGCTTACTTGGAGGCAGATGAGAGGATTAATTTGATTAGAAACACCTTTTCTCCACGCATCCTCCACAACAGCCATGAAAGAATCGCTAGAGGTCCACATATTTTGAAAGATGAATCGGCTAGGCCCACGATTAGTAGGAGCAGTAGAAATAGATAAAGGACAATGGTCGGAGGGGCCACGCCGAAGATGAGTAACCATCAAATCCGGCCAAGAGTCCTGCCACCTATCATTAACCATAACACGATCCAGCCGTGCACGAATATTAGCAGCACCAGTTCTATTGTTACTCCAGGTAAAAGTAGATCCCAAAAAACCAGCATCAAAGAGACCAACAGCAGTAATGAAAGCATTAAAGTCAATAATCCCAGTAATACTACCAAAAGATCCGCCTATCTTTTCGGATGGATTAACAATGCAGTTGAAGTCTCCACCAATTAACCACGGAACATCCACCGACATAGCAAATTACTGAAGATCAGCAAACAGATTTCGCCGACGAGCATAGTCACAAGAAGCATAAATACAGGTGATATAACAAGAATACCCAGCCGTATAAGACAACCCCAGAGTGATAAATTGATCTGATGAAGCAACCACAGTAAAAGGGAAACCCGAGTCCCAGAAAACCCAGATTTTAGAGTCTTGATCCATGTTGCCAGCATAATTATCCAACTTCAATTTAACCGAAATCCTGGACGCTCTATTTAAGGATTGTTTAGGCTCCATGATAGCCACAAGAGACGGACGGAACTGAAAAACCAGTTTTTGGAGACTCCTGCAGGAAGACGTATTTCCAATTCCCCTAATGTTCCAGAAAATGGCTGAATTCATTGCAACAACGGGTCCTTACCTCTATCCTCCGAGCGAGCCTGAGCTCTAGTGATAACCCGATCCTTTCGAAACTTCCCAACCTCATCCACAACCACTTGGTTGGACGGCATAAGTTGATTATCCATGCAAGCCAATGTAGCCGTGTCCAACCCAGCGCCACGATCTTGCAGACCATTTAGATCATCGTTTCCCAGCGGTCGAAAGATATCATCCAGAATAACATCGTTCTGATGTGAGTAGCCATGTAACCTATCCACAAGCAATAAAGTCGCTCCCTTAAATCCTCCCTCCAAAATATTCTCATCATTTATGACCCCAACAGAGATAGGTACCTCTCGAGGAACAGCAGTAAGGGGTTGGGATTGCACAGCCGCCATATTGATAGCGGATCCAGGATCACTGGAGTTCCCATGCAACTCTACCGCGATGCTAGTACCTTGTGGCTGTTCTTGGATCCCATGCTCATCACATGTGGTTTTCTTCACATGCACCTCTAACGTGTTACCAGTCTCCTGCAGAATCTCATGATCATCACACGAAATGTTGGCCACAGCGGCTGCTGAACTCGACCCGGGTTGGACAGCCTCACCTTCAGTAACAGGAACCCAAACACCATTATTTTTCCTTTCTATTCTTCTGGATTGATTAGGTCATTTGTGCACATGAAGATCATCACCACCCATTCGGCATCGATCTTTACCATGACCCAGCCGAAAGCAAGAACAGCAGTATTCAGGAATATTAAGATAAGTAACTTCTTGCCAGTACCCGCCCAGGTCTCCCATCCCAATCCAGACTATGTCTGGCCTTGGTTTCAGAAAATCAATCTCCACACAAACCCTTGCCGCCTTAGTATTGAGAAGTAATTCCGTTGCGTGCGCAACTTGAAGAACAGGTCCCACGTTGGCCGCAATAGAAGAAAGAAGGCTCTTCTGATAAAGATTGACAGGTAACACCGGGAACTCGATCCAAACCGGAAGGATAGAGGGCTCCTCTGAGAGTTTGAACATCGGGGTCCATTTAAAGAATCGAAATAATTTACCTTGAATGTAGATAGATTCACGTAGAAGTACTCTTAAATAATCCTCCTTGCATTTAAAGCGGAGGAGCAGATGATAGTTATCCAGGGTGCTGATGAGAAAGGGATCTTGCAGGTTGCATCTTGACACAAGATGAGATCGGATCTCAAGAACTGGAGGTCTTCTGAAAGTTGTCTTTGACACCACTGAAAACTGAAAGGGAAGGAGCGAAGCATCCATCTCCTCCTTGGTGAAAAAAACTACAGGTTCTCCTTTATCCGTATACGCTGGGACATGCACTTTGGTGGGGATCGGCGGCAGCTCCAGGGAAGCAGCGACAGCCCTTGCAAAGGAGAGACCACTGGGAGGGGCCAAGGGCGCGGCCACCCCCTCGGCAGCCATGGCCGGCCAGGCCCCTAGGGCCGGCGGCGAGGAAGCCAACCAGCGCAAATACGCAAAAGGTCCAGAGCTTCTCTCTCTAGGATTCTAGAGAGAGAAAATCATCAAGATGGAATCGACTATTCATTTTTCACATGCACTTTTCATATTAAATTTCACATCTTGCTTGCTGGTTTAATGTAAATGAATTTCATATGCATGGTTTCATATTTTATAGCATGAATTGTAAAGTCTAGATCATAGTCAAGTTGATTGGCAATACTAAACAATTTAAACATGGAACTCTATACTAAGTACTCATCACATCTAGCATGTATCTAAACATTCTTCTCTATGCTAAACACATTCATAACTAATTTTACTTGCTGTTTTGACATGGATAAACTCAATGACATAGAATTAGATCTATTTACACTTTATCTTATTCCTTTAGCAATTCACATTTCCAATCTTTTGTGTTACATAATTCGCATGTTACACATATATACACTCACATACATTATTACAAGAAGATTAATGAATACATGACATGATATTAAACATGACATTGTATTTAAATATTAATACATGATAGTATGAACATATGCACTATCATATTAGTTTCACATGAAATCACATTCTCATTAACCTTAATTTTTCTCTTACATATCTCTTCACAAAATCTGCATACCATCTACTCTTTTATTTTTACTTATCACATATTTGCATTCATCACATGCCATATTCACATATTATCTTACACTTTACTCATATTCCAACAACTTAAAATGCCATGACACATAGTCCTAACTACCTATTAGAGGACACAAAACAATATCTCATACTCATACTCATCGCATAACACATAACTCATAGCACAACTCATATCACATAACTCATATCACATACCCACCACCTAGGCAATGAAGTGGTGAATCATGGTAACTGCGTTGACCGGGAGAAGCCCTCTCCACCCTATTCAGTGGTACTTGTCCACCTCCAGGTTTTTCCTAATGCCTTTAGGACAAACTTTTACAATGTAGAGCTTTCCATAGGGACTTTTCTATGTACAGCTCTCGATGCCTCTAGGGTAGCAGTGTCATTCTTGGCCCAATCATTATACTTTCACTTTATCACATTTTCACACAATATTCACATATTTTATATATAATACTTAATCACTTTACACATCTTAATTATCAATTGCACATGTCTCAGTTAGCCTAATCATGATACTACTGTTTTCAGAAATAAAATAACTTACATTACAGTCCTAAACATGTTGTACATTGACCGAATTACACAAGATTAGATCAACCTATCTAATATGTACAAATTCCATAGTTTAACTAATAATTATACTTGTTGTTAACATCTTAGTTCTAAATTTTTATCCCAGGTCATTAACAGTAAATATATCACACATGTAATTTTCTAAATTTTTTAGACAATAAATATAATTTCTATAATTAAATCCAGATTTCAAACAATTCATTGAAATGTCATTAGACAGGGTACAAGTGAACATGGTTATGTTCTAACAGTTCAAAATTTAGATATTAGTAATCCTTCTATCATGTAAAATTTATGCAACCCTAATTTATAGCAATTCCATTTATGCACAATTTAAACATGCTTATATGGTGCTCATGATGTAATTATTGAATTTTCATAATGAACACGGTTCACAGAAAAATTAGGCAACCTTATGATATGACCTAATGACTGTATACAATCACCAATAAAAATTTTAGTATGTAACTATGTCCAGAAATCATTCAAACAGCGTGAAAAGAATCAAAAGGTATATTTTCAGGTCCTGAAGAAGTAGACGTCAAGGGATGTTGCCGTTTACTTCTTCTGAAGAACTTGACTTCAACCTATGTTGCCATCAACCTGGTCCCAGCAGCACATACAGACAACTTTTCATACAAGGGTGAATTTGGGGTTCCAGGACTCAAGGAAAAATTCGTAAAAATACTAAGACTTAAGGGGACATGTATAGGATCATGATCTAGGTTTACTTGCCTCTTAAAAAAATCTACAAAGATCAGAATATGTCGATGAAGTCCTTCTCGGCCCTGCCCAAAAGGTGCTCAGAAACTCCTTAGATCTTCTTCTCCTGTTGATGTAGATGGCTCCTCGGAGATGGGATCTCTTCTTGGATGTATTGGTTGTCCTCCAGATGTTGTAGCTCCTCGGGGAACACCTCCAGTCGACGGATCCGGCCTTCTGAAGTTCAGCTTTTCACCATATCGGAGCTAGGGTTTCACCAAATGTTAAAAAGCCTTTTCTCCGACCTAAGATGACTATTTTATAGGCTTGGGGGTTGGGGTACGCCTTAGGGTAGGTTTCCTACAAGTTAGGATGGGTTTCCTAATCTGGAACCAGCCAAAACGCGAACATTAACAATTCTGGAACCGTTACGCAGGAGAATATTAACGTCAACATCAGTTGTAGTTAACTGACAGGTTAACGTCAAGGGGGTGGCCGCCCACTAGGGGTTGGCATCCAGGGGGTGGACGCCAACAGTGCCTTGGCGTCTAGGTCCTGGCCGCCAACAGCACAGTGCAGCCAAAACTCCGCCAAACCTAAAATTAAATGTATAAATATACCAAAACAATCTAGTATGTGTAAAAATAATTACATATATTCTTACTACATAAAGTACATGCATTACACAATATTTAATTAAGTACAACTTACACTAATCATCATTAAGAATAATATGCATCAATAACACACATACATGTATATATACTTACACACTACATGATTGCATAATACATACATGAACCTATGACTGAAATGTACTCCTCATTAACTAAATACTACATGCACATTATGATTTAAGTACCCTACACATCATAATTAATTTAACATGCATAATATTACTTTAAGTATTATGAGCCTAAGATTTTGGTATACACATTATACATCAATTTAGCTAATTGCCTATTCTCACGTTCTCACGTAAAAATATCATATATATATATATATGCATGTATATGTTCATGAGAAGTATAAAAATAGTAATATGCACAATTGAATACACATGCTATACACACAACAAGTAAATACACATACACGATATAAAAGAATGAAAATTTCAGGGTATCACACTCTCCCCCCCCCCTTGAAAAAGATCTTCGTCCTCGAAGATCGCATCGAGTACCTGTGGTGACGTCACCGAGGTCATCTCCGGCCAATCCTTGCTCCTTTATTTCTATTGATGAAACATCTCGCAAAACGAACTTCGTTTTCAGGTTCAGACACTCCCTAAGTTGATGATCCTTGCTGCCACATTTAAGACACCTTCCTTCCTTTCGCCAACATGCGTTCCCGCCATGACGCTTCCCGCAATGAATGCACTCGGGCTTCTCGCTGCCTGATGCTACAGCTGATTGCTGACCTTCCATGAGTTTCTTCCTCTTCCTATCTTGCCTTGGAATGGCTTTGGTACTTCCTCCTTTTGAGCTTCATTTTCTCCTTGCTAAAGTTCCACTTTATTCTCTTGTTTATTTGCCATGCCAAGAACATCTTCCAATGTACGAGAATCAAGCTCCAGAAGTCTAGCTTTCACTGATGGTTTAAGTCCTTTCACGAAATTCTTTAGCTTACGGTTCTGCTCATACCTCCTAGACTGAGCACTACGTCTACCACGTCCAGCCATTTCCTGCAAAATAATCAATCTAGTTAGAATCTAGATTACTAAATCCTGACTACTTCCTTAACTATCTCTCATTCGTTATTAATAAATTCCTACGTATATGGACAGTTTCCTATAAGGACTTTGCAATATTGTGACAGTGATGGTCTATCCATGTACAATTTCAACCTTGGGCTCTGATACCAATCTCTGTAACGACCCTCCTCATACCGGTACGATTATACCAATCTCCATCGGTATAAAGAGCGTCATTACAGTGGGATAAAACCCAACACTAGCCGATAGGTTGAAAAGTACGTAGATAGTAATTTAGTACAGCGGAATAAAATGAATAATTCAACTTTAATCCATCACCATCACACATTCCACAGTCTAAATAGCGAAATAAAACGACAATGTCCACATTATTACATAATGAAAGAACTACATTGTCCAAATATTGTCCATACAATATTTTTATTCAAGCTATGAAAAGAAAAGTACAACTAAAAATTTGCTCCTCAAAAGCTACTCCTCCAATAGATCAATCTTCGCTATGCCTTCCTTCAAAATAGTAACTCCTGTCTCACCTGTACGCCGAAGCAAGGGTGAGTCCAAAGACTCAGCAAGTAAAACAAAGACTTAATCTTAAACATATCACAATCACATTAATCTTTTAAACACTAAAGAATACATACGATTTTTTAAACTACAAGAATATACATGGAACATACTTTTAACTATCAACACATTCCTAAATCAATTAGACATGCTTCGTTCTATCACATGTTTATTCTAAATCATGGATACTAATATTATACACTTGTACATATTCTCTACACCTAACATGTAACATGAATCATTCATTCACACGTTAATTCATTTCATGATTTATTTCTACAATTAGAATAGAGAATTAGGCATAGAGAAAAGAACAACCTAACATGATGACTATTCATTTTTCACATGCACATTTCATATTAAATTTCGCATCTTGCTTGCTGGTTTAATGTAAATGAATTTCATATGCATGGTTTCATATTTTATAGCATGAATTGTAAAGTCTAGATCATAGTCAAGTTGATTGGCAATACTAAACAATTTAAACATGGAACTCTATACTAAGTACTCATCACATCTAGCATGTAATCTAAACATTCTTCCTTATGCTTAACACATTCATAACTATATTTTACTTGTTGTTTTGACATGGAATAAACTCAATTACATAGAATTAGATCTATTTACACTTTATCTTATTCCTTTAGCAAATTCACATTTCCATCTTTTTTTGTTACATAATTCGCATGTTTACACATATATACACTCACATACATTATTACAAGAAGATTAATGAATACATGACATGATATTAAACATGACATTGTAATTTAAATATTAATAGAAGATTAATGAATACATGACATGATATCAAACATGACATTGTAATTTAAATATTAATACATGATAGTATGAACATATGCACTATCATATTAGTTTCACATGAAATCACATTCTCATTAACCTTAATTTTTCCCTTACATATCTCTTCACAAAATCTTCATATCATCTACTCTTTTATTTTTACTTATCACATATTTGCATTCATCACATGCCATATTCACATATTATCTTACACTTTACTCATATTCCAATAACTTAAAATGTCATGACACATAGTCCTAACTACCTATTAGAGGACACAAAACAATATCTCATACTCATACTCATCGCATAACACATAACTCATAACACAACTCATATCACATAACTAATATCACATACCCACCACCTAGGTAATGAAGTGGTGAATCTTGGTAACTGCGCAGACCGGAAGAAGCCCTCTCCACCCTATCCAGTGGTACTTGTCCACCTCCAGATTTTTCCTAATGCCTTTAGGACAAACTTTTACAATGTAGAGCTTTCCATAGGGACCTTTCTATGTACAACTCTCGATGCCTCTAGGGTAGCAGTGTCATTCTTGGCCCAATCATTATACTTTCACTTTATCACATTTTCACACACTATTCACATATTTTACATATAATACTTAATCACTTTACACATCTTAATTATCAATTGCACATGTCTCAGTTAGCTTAATCATGATACTACTGTTTTCATAAATAAAATAACTTACATTACAGTCCTAAACATGTTGTACATTTATTGAATTACACAAGATTAGATCAACCTATCTAATATGTACAAATTCCATAGTTTAACTAATAATTATACTTAATGTTAACATCTTAGTTCTAAATTTTTATCCCAGGTCATTAACATTAAATATATCACACATGTATTTTCCAAATTTTTCAGACAGTAAATACAATTTCTATAATTAAATCCAGATTTCAGACAATTCATTGAAATATCATTAGACAGGGTACAAGTGAACATGGTTATGTTCTAACAGTTCAAAATTCAGATATTAGTAGTCCTTCTGTCATGTAAAATTTATGCAACCCTAATTTACAGCAATTCCATTTATGCACAATTTAAACATGCTTATATGGTGCTCATGATGTAATTATTGAATTTTCATAATTAACATGGTTCACAGAAAAATTAGGCAACCTTATGATATGACCTAATGACTGTATACAATCACCAATAAAAATTTTAGTATGTAACTATGTCCAGAAATCATTCAAACAGCGTGAAAAGAATCAAAAAGCACATTTTCAGGTCCTAAAGAAGTAGACTTCAAGGGATGTTGCCGTTTACTTCTTCTGAAGAACTTGACTGCAACCTATGTTGCCGTCAACCTGGTCCCAGCAGCACATACAGACAACTTTTCATACAAGGGTGAATTTGGGGTTCCAGGACTTGAGGAAAAATTCGTAAAAATACTAAGACTTAAGGGGACATGTATAGGATCATGATCTAGGTTTACTTGCCTCTTAAAAAAATCTACAAAGGTCAGAATATGTCGATGAAGTCCTTCTCGGCCCTGCCAAAAAGGTGCTCAGAAACTCCTTAGATCTTCTTCTCCTGTTGATGTCGATGGCTCCTCGGAGTTGGGATCTCTTCTTGGATGTATTGGCTGTCCTCCAGATGTTGTAGCTCCTCGGGGAAAAGCTCCAGTCGACGGATCCGGCCTTCTGAAGTTCAACTTTTCACCATCTCGGAGCTAGGGTTTCACCGAATGTTAAAAAGCCTTTTCCCCGACCTAGGATGGGCATTTTATAGGCTTGGGGGTTGGGGTACGCCTTAGGGTAGGTTTCCTACGAGTTAGGATGAGTTTCCTAATCTGGAACCAGCCAAAACGCGAGCATTAACAATTTTGGAACCGTTACGCAGGAGGATATTAACGTCAACATCAGTTGTAGTTAACTGACAGGTTGACGTCAAGGGGGTGGCCGCCCACTGGGGGTGGCGTCCAGGGGGTGGACGCCAACAGTGCCTTGGCGTCCAGGTCCTGGCTGCAGCCAAAACTCCGCCAAACCTAAAATTAAATGTATAAATATACCAAAACAATCTAGTATGTGTAAAAATAATTGCATATATTCTTACTACATAAAGTACATGCATTACACAATATTTAATTAAGTACAACTTACACTAATCATCATTAAGAATAGATGTATCAATAACACACATACATGCATATATACTTACACACTACATGATTGCATAATACATGCATGAACCTATGACTGAAATGTACTCCTCATTAGCTAAATACTACATGCACATTATGATTTAAGTACCCTACACATCATAATTAATTTAACATGCATAAATTACTTTAAGTATATGAGCCTAAGATTTTGGTATACACATTATACATCAATTTAGCTAATTGCCTATTCTCACGTAAAATTATCATATATATATAATGCATGTAATGTTCATGAGAATTATAACAATAGTAATTCACAATTGAATACACATGTTATACACACAACAAGTAAATACACATATACGATATAAAAGAATGAAAATTTCAGGGTATCACACGTCTTCCTCTGTCTTCAGACATACATAGAAAGCTTTTACAAGGTCGGATAACTTACTTCTGATAGGGTGGCAATCTTTGTCCACTTCAATCTGTCCATAGCTGTGACGATACTGTCCATTCCGTTCTTCTGCAAGTCAGCCACATCCACTGCTTTGTGTCCGCAAAGCTTGGTCTTTACTGAAGCATATCTTTCCTACTGCTCGGCGGTAAGAATGCAGCTCCGTAGCCCCCGACGCTGCCGGAAACACAGAGAGGCCATGGTTTTGGATGGAAGAATTTCTGGATGATTGAAATGGAGAAAGGAGTAGAACCCCTCAAGAATTCTCGCGGGAAAGAGGTGGAAGCTTGAAATCTCAGGGAGTCGATGCCGGAGTCGATAGGGTATCGCCTCAGGTAGAAGGAAGAAGATGATGAAGGGATACAAATCGTTGCCGCACAGATTTCAGGATATAAAAAAAATTAAAAGGAATGACCTTTGGAATTTGCAAGCACCATGATGGCAGAAAACGACAAACTGACTAGTTCGATAGGAATAAACTCTTATAAAATAATGAACCGTCATGACAAACTTAAAAGAATAGGCAATAATCGGAGTTTTGCTCAAATTTTTGGGAAAAAAGATTTAAATTCTGAACATTAATATTTCAGTTTTAAACAGATAATTCTTTCACAATTTACACATGCCTAATTCCCTTCTAAGAGAAGCAAATCTCTCTTTGGGTAAGGTCTTTGTGAAGATATCTGCTAACTGATTGTTTGTATCAATAAATGAAATATCAATGTTGCCATTTGCTACATGATCACGAATGAAATGATATCTAACCTCAATGTGTTTAGTTCTTGAGTGTTGTACTGGATTCTTGGTTAGATTTATAGCACTGGTGTTGTCGCATAACAATGGAATTGTCTTGATATGTAACCCATAATCCTCAAGTTGTTGCTTGATCCATAGGAGTTGTGTGCAGCAACTTCCAGCAGCTACATACTCAGCTTCAGCTGTTGACAGAGCTACTGAATTTTGTTTCTTTGAGGACCATGATATCAAACAACCTGTAAGGAATTGACAACAGCCACTGGTGCTTTTTCTATCTATTTTGCATCCAGCGTAGTCAGCATCAGAGTATCCTACCAAACTAATTTGACATGATTTTGGATACCATATACCTAAGTCATAGGTTTTAACTAAGTATCTAAATATTCTTTTGACATTAATTAAATGGGACTCTTTAGGATCTGTCTGATACCTAGCACACATACATACACTAAACAATATATCAGGTCTACTAGCAGTTAAGTATAGTAAAGATCCTATCATACCTCTGTAGATTTTTTGATCTACATTCTTACCATCTTTGTCACTGTCCATTCTTGTTGATGTGCTCATGGGTGTTGATAATGGCTTGGCATTTTCGAATCCAAACTTCTTTAAGAGTTCGTTGGTATATTTGGCTTGACATATGTGGGTGCCTTCTTTTCCTTGCTTAATTTGCAATCCAAGGAAGTAGTTAAGCTCCCCCATCATGCTCATCTCGAATTCTCCCTACATAATCTTCTCAAAATACTTGCAAAGAGATTCATCCGTAGAACCAAATATTATATCATCAACATATATTTGAACAATCAAAATATGTTTGACCTTAGATTTGACAAATAATGTATTGTCTACTTGACCTCTAGTGAAACCATGATCTAATAGAAATGCACTTAGCCGTTCATACCATGCTCTTGGTGCTTGTTTTAATCCATATAGTGCTTTGTGCAATTTAAATACATGATTTGGAAAATTAATGTCATCAAAACCTGAAGGTTGTTCCACATAAACCTCCTCTTTTATGAAACTGTTTAGAAAGGCAGACTTTACATCCATTTGAAATAATTTTATGTCTAATGCAGATGCATATGCGAGTAATATTCTAATAACCTCAAGTCTGGCTACTAGTGCATAGTTTTCATCGAAATCTATGCCTTCCTCTTGGGAATAGCCTTGAGCTACCAATCTGGCCTTGTTTCTTATGATCACACCAGCTTCATCCAATTTATTTCTGAACACCCATTTGGTGCTAATCACTGGATGATCTGATGGTCTAGGAACAAGTGACCAAACCTGGTTTCTCTTGAATTGATTCAGTTCATCTTGCATAGCTAAAATCTAAGATTCATCAGTGATAGCTTCATTGACTGTCCTAGGCTCTATTTGAGAAACAAAAGCTAAAAAACACATGAAATTATGTTACCTCTTGTTCTTACCCTACAGATGGATCACCAATAATTTTTTTCAGGAGGGTGATCTCTCTTGTATCTCCATTCCTTTGGAAGATTATCATGGACTATATCCTTTTGTTGTAGGTCTTCCAGAGGTGGATCTTCCTTGTCCTCAATTGATGAGTTCTATAGCTTCTTGGACAATTCATCTGCATCATCATTATCACTATCTTCTTCCTTTCTCAAGGAAGGGTTAGTTTCATCAAAGATAATGTGTATTGATTGTTCAATTAATAAAGTACACTTATTAAATACCCTAAAGCCTTTAGGTTTAGATGCATACCCCATGAAGATGTCTTCATCTGATTTTGCATCTAACTTACCAATGTCTCTTTTTCCGTTGTTGTGGATGAAACATGGACATCAAAATATCCTGAAGTGACTGATCTTCGGCTTCTTTCCCTTGTACAATTCATATGCTGTCTTCTTTAGGATAGGCCTGATCATTACTCTATTAATAATGTAAAGTGTGTTCACTGCTTCAGCCCAAAAATATCTTGGCAGTTATTCTGATAGCATCGTTCTTGCCATATCCAGAAGGGTTCTGTTCTTCTCTCTCAGCAACTCCATTTTGTTGTGGTGTCCTTGGTGTTGAGAAATTGTGTTCAATTCCTTGTTCATCATAGAACTTTGCAAATTTTTCATTCTGGAATTCTCCTCCATGATCTGACCGGATTCCAACAATGCAGTGCTTCTTATCTTTCTGAACCTTTTGCTGAACTTTTTGCTGAAGCTTACAAAACTCAAATGTATCATCATTTGTGTTCTAGAAAGGATACCCATGTGAATCTTGAATAGTCATCTACTATAACGAATCCAAAATTCTTTCCTCCAAGACTTGTGGTCCTCATTGGCCCAAATAAATCCATATGAAGGAGTTCTAAGGGTTTGGACGTTGTTACCACAGTCTTTGACTTGAAGGATGACTTGGTGTGGTTTCCTTTTGCACATGGTCCACAGACACCGTCCATTCTTGTGCTGACCTTTGGCAGACCTTCCACTAGGTTTCTCTTGATCAGCTTTATCATGCCATCCAAACTACAGTGACCCAATCTTCTGTGCCACAGCTCAGTTGACTGCTCCTTACTAGTTGTTAAACAGATATCTTGATCTTTCAGTTCTTCAAGGTAAGGTACGTACAGATTCTTTTCTCTGTTAGCTTCAAAAATTACTGCTCCGTCCTTCATGATGCTGCATCTAGATTCTTGGAACTTGATTTGATGTCCTCTGTCACATAGCTGGCTTATGCTGATGAGATTATGCTTCAAATATTTTACGCATAGTACATCTTCAATAAATATTTTCTCTTTATTGCCAACAGATCCGCATCCTATCACTGTTCCTTTTCCATTGTCTCCATATGTCACTATGCCTTCTTCAGCTTCGAGGTGAGAGAATAGCTTTCTATTACCTGACATATGCCTTGAGCATCCACTATCCAAATACCATTTGAATGCTCGAAGATTTCCCTGAAATGAAAACATCAAGCTTTAGGTACCCAAGTTCTTTTGGGTCCTGGTTGGTCAGTGTCATCAATTTTTCTTTTAATTATCCATTTTTTGTGTTTGGTTGAACAAGTTATTTTACTGTGACCTAGTCTGTTGCAATGACTATAGCATGTTGTTTTAGTTACCCTTTCATACGGAACATACTTAAAGTTTGATTTATATGAAGTATCTTGTTCAGTTACAAATTTAGGAGTAGGATACGTTTTAGGGTATACTTTTGTGTCTTCATTATCTGGGGGTATAGCCTAATCCTTGTTTTCTTTTTCCTGACCGTCTAGCACCTTTTAGTATTAAGAATTTTTCCCATTGGTGAATTTTTCTAATGTACTAGATAGTCTTTCATTTTCTTCTGTTAGTATTTTGATTTCATTTTTCAGTTCATCTGAACTTTCTTATTTTTCTAATTCTGTTATCTGTTTGTTTTTATCTTTTAGATCTTCGCATAGTAACTCATTTCTTCTCTTAAGTTCATTAACCTGCTTCTCTAGCTGTTCATTTTCTGATTTTAAATCTGAATTAGTATTCTCTAGACATGCAACATTTTTCTTACTAGCTTTTAGTAATTTAGATACTTCTCTATATTTACTATAAAGCTCGTTGAAAGCTTCTTCTAAATCATCTGAATCAGAATCATTACAGGAATCGAAAGATGAGTCAGAAGTTACATTTTCTTCTGTGTTGGCCATGAAAGCCAAGTTAGCTTCTTCTTCTTCCTCGCTACTCGAGCTTGACTCGCTATTCGAGTCGCTACTATTATCCCAAGCCACTGCCATAGCTTTCTTCTTGAATCTTCTTGTTTTCTTGAACTTTACTTCTTTCTGTATTCTGATTTCTTGAGCTTCGGACACTCTGCCTTGATGTGTCCGGCTTCTGACACTCGTAGCAGATGGGCTCACCTTTCTTTGAGTCCTTTACTTCTGGCTTCTTAAAGTCCTTATTTTTCTTGAAATATCTTCTACCAGACTAAAACTTCTTCTTTTTGTCTAAGATTCGTTGTAGCCTCCTAGACAGCATTGCTTCTTCATCTTCGTTGTCTTCATTGCTTTCATTGTTATCTGAAAATTCTTCTGATGATTTTTCTTCATCTTTGAGAGCATTTGAGTGTTTCTCTTCCTGCTCGAAGACTCTCCCAGTCTCTCCATGTTGATTTCATGGGCCATAAGGGACCCAATGACATTCTCTTCAAGTCATTAGCTTCTTCTATCGCTGTTACTTTGGGAGTCCAAGATGATGGTAGAGATCTTAGAATTTTTCTTACCATATCTCCCATTTCATAGTTTTTGCCAAGACCTGCCAGACCATTTGTAATGTCGGTGAATCTACTGAACATTTGTGTAATCGTTTCCCCTAACTGCAACTGGAACCTCTCGTACTGAGTTACCAAGATATCTATTCTGGTTTCTTTTACTTTGTCTGTGCCTTCATATGTGATCCTTAACTTCTCCCACATTTCCATCGCAGATTTGCAGGCTAAAACTCTGTTGAACTCCTTCTTACTAAGAGCACAACATAGTATGCTTTTGGCTTTGTAGTTTAGGGAGATCTTTCTCTTGTCGTTTTCAGTCCACTTATCTTTTTCATTTGTAACCAACAAGTCACCTTCTTCAACTATTGACCAGATTTGATAGTCGAGACTGTCACGCCCCGATATTTAGCAGCGGTATAAATACCGGGGGACGTGAACGATACAAACCGGCGTATCATAGTTGAATAGTGCAGAGTCACAATTGAATATAATAACACATTCGAGACTATAACATGGTCACCAAAAGTATACCTTATTTCATTCCATTCAACTAGATACAACCTCACATAAGAAGAATCAACTGAAAAGGTTTATTAATCAAATAACAACGTTTCTCTAATACATCAACTACTAAAATTTCTATTCCTAAACTGACAACTATTCATATGATAGGTGCTCGTCACTCTTGCCCTGTCCCATCTGACTCCACTGGTTCTTCATCACTACTTGAAAAGGGCAGGATGATAGGGGTGAGCGAACTAGCTCAGTAGGATTTATATCTCAATAACGTGCGGGCACTAGTATACATGATTAACATTTTAAATAGGCAGATATGCACATGATATGATGACAATGTATGCAATACTAACAGATTGAATAGCAGAATAGAACGGATATCATATCAAATGTCGAGCTTCATATACCGTGGACAGATATTTCAAGAATAGAATCATATCAGAAGAGATTGGCCATATTCAAACAGATCTCATGTGTTCACATGAACAAACGTATCATATCATGTCAAGTCAAACTTATCATGTCAAACAGGAGGCACATTTTCACAATCTTGCATGTCAGTGTGCTATGCCAAGCACCAAGAGTCCATACTCTCGTGGTTAACAAGTATGTTGGGGTGCTCCTCCCCAAGACCAGATAGGGCCCCTATTGCACAGGCATTGGATCAAGTTTTGGACCGAAGTCCCACGTTGTGCCGAACAAACAAGTTCATATTATGGCCACAGAGTTTCAACAACAAGCTCGTAGTAAAAAGATCATGATCATTCATACAGTCAAGGAATGACAAACAGCTCAAAAGAACAAGGCAGGATAACGATGTATCTTATGTTTCATAGTTCATTAATGTCTTGACATGAGGATGTTTCTAAAGACATATCATATGTAGAACATGTACTTTCCTAACATGTATGCATATGACAAATAATCAATTGAACACCGGAAAACATGTAGCCATGAAACTCATATGCAAATCATAACATTAACACCACTAACATGTCCATACTAACATGTATTTCTCCACATTCATATCATATTCTTATCTTATCAATTGACAATAAGCAAGATCACAAGATAATCCAATGAACATAAGATCAATCACAATTACACATTAGAATCATATTCATATCATTACTATTTTTCAATGGATTGATTTATTTTAGGTCCATGCATACGATATAACATCATGCACAAGCTAGTAGACATCATGAGATGATTAGACCTAAATTATGCAAATTTCTTGTAAGGTAGTGTCGACACTAGATCAAGTGGTGTCGACACCATGCTTCAAACACAAGATAAAATCATGCAAAACTGGTCAGGTAGTGTCGACACTAGTTCGGGTGGTGTCGACACAGTGCTTCAAATACAGGGAAAAAAGGTCAGGTAGTGTCGACACTAGTTCAGGTGGTGTCGACACTAGAGACAGTTTCCAGAAAACCTTCTGGTAGATGTGGGACAGTGTGTCGACACTAGCACAGGTGGTGTCGACACTAGATCAGTTTTCCAGAAAACCTTCTGGGTCAACTGGGACAGTGTGTCGACACTGGCTCAAGTGTGTCGACACTAGAGGCTTTCCAGAACATCATCTGGGTGGTTTTGGGACAGTGTGTTGACACTAGCTTAAGTAGTGTCGACACTAGTGCCCTTCCAGAACAAACTTATAAGTCATGTGGAATCCGAAAACACATCTCATGCAGCTAATCACTTTTGCCTCTTATAACTCTCTAACGAATGACATATAGACAAAACGTGCAACACGAAAGATGACGAGGACAACTAGTAGAAGAATTTTGATGTTGAGGGTTAGATCAAATTCGGTCTCAAATCCTGAGAAAACATGTGAATAACAAAAATCAAATGTAGCTCGAAATCACAGTATCATGTAGAGACTCTCTTGTCATGCTCCTAACTCTCTAACGAAGGACTTTTGGACAAAACGTCCAACATAGAAGATGATCGTGACTTCAATTAGAAGATCTTTATGAAGAAAGTTTAGTCAAATTCGGTCTTGAATCGTGTGCACAATAAGAAGAACGGGAAAAGCCCTAACTGTGCGAGACTTCGGGAAAATCACCAATACACAATGTATACTCCATGAAAACCAGTCAAACCAATTGCAAATGAACCTAGACTCAAAGAACTACATGTTGGTGTTGGTTTTCTTTAATCTTGGCCCGAGAACACCTACCTTTATGAAGATCTAAGTCCAGTCGATATTCTGGATGCAACAGAAGATGCAGGGGATGAAGCTCCGGGTTCCCAGCCTTTCTCCTGCTCCTCAGAAGTTCTAGCCTGCCTCCAAACGACCCCAACTCGTTGTTAAACCTTCCCCAAGAGTTTGAGGATGAGTTCTTATAGATTTAGGTTGTAGTTAAGAGTCCTAACGAGACTAGAAAAGGGCTGCGAATCTGCTCCCTATTTTTCCCAGAATCTGGGACTCTTTCCTCCAAAAGAGGTAGTAGTGGTTTAGGAAACCTCCTCTTAGGGTGGGTCCGGTTTTGGCTTACCATGCATGACTAATCACCCTTATTTTAACCCTAAATTGCCCCTTTCTAATTATGGCATAATTACCTACACGAATTTCTGGGCAATCCCTGTCCCAGCTCATTTATATCCTTGGGCCAAATGTGTTCTATAGGCCCAATCTTGTTAATGGATCATTATTACATGGTGTTGGAAGTCTCTCCCATATGTTTAATTAATTTATCCCCCTTTTTTCTGAAATTTTTAAATTGCTAAATTTCTGGGGTGTTACATCCTCCCCCACTTAAGAAATTTGGTCCCCAAATTTACGCATAATAGTGATGGTTCGTACCTGAGCATAGTTTTGGGTGGTTTTTCTTCATTCTTTCCTCTGTTTCCCAGGTAGTATTAGTAACTCCGTCTCGACTCCATTGGACCTTCACCATAGGTATGGTACGGTTCCTGAGTCGTTGAATCTTCCGATCCAGCAGTTTGATCGGCCTCTCTTCATAAGTGAGGTCCTCCCGAATCTCCAAGTCCTCATGGTCAATTACATGGTTGGCATTGAATAAGTACTTCCGCAACATGGATATGTGGAACACATTATGCACGTTTGCCAGTTGCGAGGTAGTGCAAGTCTATACGCCACCTGACCAATCCTTTCCAGGATTTCAAATGGCCCTATGAATTTGGGACTTAGTTTTCCTTTGATCCCAAATCTTTGTATTCCCCTTGAAGGTGAGACCTTCAAGAAAACATGTTCGCCAACCTGAAATTCCAGTTCTCCATCCCTCTCTTGTCTGCATAACTCTTCTGTCTGGATTGTGCTATCTTCAGACGTTCCCTGACAATCTGAACCTTCCTGACAGTCGCCTCAATTATGTCGGGTCCAACCCATTGGTTCTCCCCAACCTCTTTCCAACAAGGGGTGAAGCAACTCCTGCCAATAAGGCTTCAAATGGAGCCATCTTGATACTTGCCTGATAGCTGTTGTTATAAGCTCCTTTTGTGAGAACAGGTATTTCAACTCTTGTGGTCAGAAAAGACCTTAAATTGCTCACCATAGATATAATGCCTCCAAATCTTTAGGGCGAATACTACTGCTGCCAACTCCAGGTCATGACCGGATAGTTCACTTCGTGGATCTTCAACTGTCTGGAGGCATAAGCTATTACCTTCCCTTGTTGCATTAAAACACATCCCAGTCTTGTACCAGAAGCATCTGAATAATTTCAAATCCTCCCTCTTCAGTGGGTAAGGCGAGGACAGGAGCAGTAGTCAGACACTTCTTCAGTTGTTGAAACTTTCCTCACATTCATTGGTCCGCACGAATGGATTTTCCTTCCGGGTCAGTTTGGTCAATGGCACTGCAATCTCTTCGAGAAATCATTTATAACCTTCGATAATACCCAGCTAATCCCAGAAAACTCCTGATCTCTGTGAGGCTCGTTGGTCTTTCCCATTTCAACACAGCCTCAACCTTTGATGGATCAACAGCGATACCATCTTGGTTACCACATGCCCTAGAAAAGATATCTCCTCAAGCCAGAATTCACATTTACTTAACTTCTCATATAGTTTGTTCTCCCTTAAGATCTGCATTGCAATCCTCAAATGCTCCTCATGCTCTTCCTTTGTCTTGGAATAGATCAATATATCATCGATGAATACCACCACAAACTTATCAAGATATGGGCGATAAATGCTATTCATCAACTGCATGAAAACTGCAGGGGCATTTGTTAGTCCAAAAGGCATAACAATAAATTCATAATGCCCGTACTTGCTTCGGAAGGCAGTCTTGTGAATGTCTTCTCCTTTGATCCTCAATTGATGATAACCGGATCAGAGATCTATTTTAGAGAAGTATCTAGCTCCAGATAATTGATCAAACAACTCATCAATTCTCGGCAGAGGGTATTTGTTCTTGATGGTAACTGATTCAATTGTCTGTAATCTATGCATAGCCTCATTGACCCATCTTTCTTCTTGACGAAGAGGACAGGTGCACCCCATGGCGATGTGCTTGGTCGGATGAAACCCTTCTCTAACAGTTCCATCAATTGCTCTTTTAATTCTTTCAGTTCTGCGGGGGACATTCTATATGGTGCCCTAGATACCGGTGCTGCTCCAGAGACCAATTCGGTGGTAAAATCGACCTCTCGCTCAGGAGGAATTCCTGGCAAGTCTTCGAAGAAAACATCAGCGTATTCGCTGATGACATGGATGTCCTCTACTTTGACTTCCTTCTTTGCAATGACTACAGCAGCAAGAAAGGCCATATAACCTTTCCTCATCATCCTTTTGGCTTGTAGTGCAGAGATAATTGACCATCTCCTGCGGTTTCTATCCCCTATGAACACTAGTTTTGGGTACTGGCTAAAAGTTACCCGACTCCTCCTGTAATTGATACTAGCCCCATGTTCAGACCGATGACCATCTCTGTCACAATGTTTGCACCTTTCTCCCTTTGTCACCATTACCTGCTTACCTAACTCCTTCGGCTTTTTATCTACTGGTTCATTTACCCTGCCACTAGGCCTTTTCTTCCCAATAGTCGGCTGATACCTCCCAGCAGAAGACACTTGCTCTCGTTTCACAGATTTTCCCTTAATCCTTTCGGCAGTCTCTATGGCATCTTCCAATAACTGAGCCTTCTTAACCATTTCAGCATAAGTTTGAATGTCCATTGGCGCCAGTTGGGTGATGAACTGGGGCCTCAAGCCATTCAGAAAGCGTTTCGCCTTCATCCTTTCTGTCCCAATTAAGTGAACAGCGTATCGAGACAGCCGAGAGAATTGGGCCTCATACTCAGCCACATTGAGTCCTCTCTGCTTCAAGCCGCAAATTCGGCTGCTTTCCGTTCTTGGACCCTCTCAGAAAAGTACTTGGCGTTGAAACGCTCAATGAACTGAGCCCATGTTAGTTGTTGTCCATTTAGGGTTGCTTCTACCGACTCCCACCATGCCCTGCATCCTTTTCCAACTGGAAAGTCGCCAGGAGCACCTTGTTCTGGTCTGTGCATTGCATAACCTTGAATATCCTTTCAATCTCCTTAACCTAGTGTTCAGCAACATCTGGGTTAGTACTCCCCTCAAACCTAGGCTGATCCATGTTCCGAAAATTTCGGTGGAGCTCACCGGCTCCGCGGTTACCTCCACCTTGGGTGGCTTGGAAGATAGCCTGAGTCAAGTTCTGTATGGTTCGTTGCATGTCCCTAGCCTGGGCATGTTCAGCGGCCATTGAGGTAATAAGTACCTTCAAGATAATAATGTGAGTTAGTCATCTAAATATATCACATGTGACTTTTACTCCCATGGCTCTACCCACGCTCACATTAGGTACGACAAATTTTGACTCGTGTGATCTAGTCTCATTCTATGTTCCTATTCCCTTGGACCCTAAAGTTCAGGCTCTGATACCAACTGTCACGCCCCGATATTTAGCAAAGGTATAAATACCGGGGGACGTGAACGATACAAACCGGCGTATCACAGTTGAATAGTGCAGAGTTACAATTGAATATAATAACACATTCGAGACTATAACATGGTCCCAAAAGTATACCTTATTTCATTCCATTCAACTAGATACAACCTCACATAAGAAGAATCAACTGAAAAGGTTATTAATCAATAACAACATTTCTCTAATACATCAACTACTTAAATTTCTATTCCTAAACTGACAACTATTCATATGACAGGTGCTCGTCACTCTTGCCCTATCCCATCTGACTCCACTGGTTCTTCATCACTACCTAAAAAGGGCAGGATGATAGGGGTGAGCGAACTAGCTCAGTAGGATTTACATCTCAATAACGTGCGGGCACTAGTATACATGATTAACATTTTAAATAGGCAGATATGCACATGAATATGATGGCAATGCATGCAATACTACAGATTGAATAGCAGAATAGAACGGATATCATATCAGATCAAATGTCGAGCTTCATATACCGTGGACAGATATTTCAAGAATAGAATCATATCAGAAGAGATTGGCCATATTCAAACAGATCTCGTGTGTTCACATGAACAGACGTATCATATCATGTCAAGTCAAACTTATCATGTCAAACAGGAGGCACATTTTCACAATCTTGCATGTCAGTGTGCTATGCCAAGCACCAAGAGTCCATACTCCCGAGTTAACAAGTACGTTGGGGCGCTCCTCCCCAGGATCGGATAGGGCCCCTATTGCACAGGCATTGGATCAAGTTTTGGACCGGAGTCCCACGTTGTGACGAACAAATAGGTTCATATTATGGCCACAGAGTTTCAACAACAAGCTCGTAGTAAAAGGAACATGATCATTCATACAGTCAAGGAATGACAAACAGCTCAAAAGAACAAGGCAGGATAACGACGTATCTTATGTTTCATAGTTCATTAATGTCTTGACATGAGATGTTTCTAAAGACATATCATATGTAGAACATGTACTTTCCTAACATGTATGCATATGACAAATAATCAATTGACACCGGAAAACATGTAGCCATGAACTCATATGCAAATCATAACATTAACACCATAACATGTCCATACTAACATGTATTATCTCCACATTCATATCATATTCTTATCTTATCAATTGACAATAAGCAAGATCACAAGATAATCCAATGAACATAAGATCAATCACAATTACACATTAGAATCATATTCATATCATTACTATTTTTCAATGGATTGATTTATTTTAGTCCATGCATACGATATAACATCATGCACAAGCTAGTAGACATCATGAGATGATTAGACCTAATTATGCAAATTTCTTGTAAGGTAGTCGACACTAGATCAAGTGGTGTCGACACCATGCTCCAAACACAAGACAAAATCATGCAAAAGGGTTAGGTAGTGTCGACACTAGTCAGGTGGTGTCGACACAGTGCTTCAAATACAGGGCAAAAAGGTCAGATAGTGTCGACACTAGTTCAGGTGGTGTCGACACTAGAGACAGTTTCCAGAAAACCTTCTGGCAGATGTGGGACAGTGTGTCGACACTAGCACAGGTGGTGTCGACACTAGATCAGTTTTCCAGAAAACCTTCTGGGTCAACTGGGACAGTGTGTCGACACTAGCTCAGTAGTGTCGACACTAGAGGTTTTCCCAGAACATCATCTGGGTGGTTTTGGGACAGTGTGTTGACACTAGCTTAAGTAGTGTCGACACTAGTGCCCTTCCAGAACAAAACTTATAAGTCATGTGGAATCCAAAACACATCTCATGCAGCTAATCACTTTCGTCTCTTATAACTCTCTAAGGAATGACATATAGACAAAATGTGCAACACAAAAGATGACAAGAACAAATTAGAAGAATTTTTATGTTGAGCATTGGATCAAATTCGGTCTCGAATCCTGAGAAAACATGTGAATAACAAAAATCAAATGTAGCTCGAAATCACAGTATCATGCAGGGACTCTTTTGTCATGCTCCTAACTCTCTAACGAAGGACTTTTGGACAAAACGTCCAACATAGAAGATGATATTGACTTCAAGTAGAAGATCTTTCATGAATAAAGTTTAGTCAAATTCGGTCTCGAATTATGTGCACAATAAGAAGAACGGGAAAAGCCCTAACTGTGCGAGACTTCGGGAAAATCACCAATACACAATGTATACTCCATGAAAACCAGTCAAACCAATTGCAAATGAACCTAGACTCAAAAAACTACATGTTGGTGTTGGTTTTCTTAATCTTGGCCTGAGAACACCTACCTTTACGAAGATCTAAATCCAGTCAATATTCTGGATGCAACAGAAGATGCAGGGGATGAAGCTCCGGGTTCCCAGCCTTTCTCCTGCTCCTCAGAAGTTCTAGCCTGCCTCCAAACGACCCCAACTCGTTGTTAAACCTTCCCCAAGAGTTTGAGGATGAGTTCTTATAGATTTAGGTTGTAGTTAAGAGTCCTAACGAGACTAGAAAAGGGGCTGTGAATCTGCTCCATGTTTTTCCCAGAATCTGGAACTCTTTCCTCCAAAAGAGGTAGTAGTGGTTTAGGAAACCTCCTCTTAGGGTTGGGTCCGGTTTTGGCTTACCATGCATGACTAATCACCCTTATTTTAACCCTAAATTGCCCCTTTCTAATTATGGCATAATTACCTACACGAATTTCTGGGTAATTCCCTGTCCCAGCTCATTTATATCTTTGGACCAAATGTGTTCTATAGGCCCAATCTTGTTAATGGATCATTATTACATGGTGTTGGAAGTCTCTCCCATATGTTTAATTAATTTATCCCCCTTTTTTCTGAAATTTTTAAATTGCTAAATTTTTCGGGGTGTTACAGAGACCTTGTAGGAAATACTCCATTCTTGTTTTCCAATAGGTGTAATATTTTCCATCGAATAGAGGTGGCCTGTTGACTGACTGGCCTTCAGAGTGACCTTGGGCTGCCATTTGATCTTTTCTCTTCAGATCGTTGGATCTTCTTCTTTTTCGAAGAGACTAGCTCTGATACCACTTGTTGCCCAGCTACCTAGCCCAGAGGGGGGGGGGGTGAATGGGATATTAAAAATATTGAGTACCTAAAACCTGTTCACACAAAGGTCACAAAAACACACTTCACAGATTGTTAGTGTTAGTTAAGGAAAAATCAATCACACAAAAGCATTCACACGACCCAGAGAATTATCCTGGTTCGGATCTCCTCTCCTTAGGAGTCCTACGTCTAGTCCCTGAGCAATATCTCAAGATTTCACTAACACAAGGGTGTTGTCCCCCTTATAGACCCTTACACACCCAGCTGCAGCTGGTCTTCTCTTCACAACCCGAAGAGGAACTTACAGCACCCTGGATACCACCAGGTCTTCCTTCTACAAGAAGGGAATTTCACACCCTGGATCCCACCAGGTTTTCCTTCTTACCTGAAGGGAACAAACACACAAAACGTGAAATGAAATCAAGCCCCTAGATCAAGCTTATACAATGCCAGATCTGAAGCTAAAACTGAGAGGAAGATCTACAGTGAGGGACACTCTCAGTTTACAGAAGCTCTCAAGATTAATGCAATGAATGCACAGAGCTAAGAGCTAAACAATCAAAGGAGTGAGGCTTGGCTCTTTGAGATGCTCGCAGAAAAAACTTGTGTAAGATTGTCGTTCATATTCTCCAACTCTTAGATGCTTTTCTTCTAGAGCTTCAGTCTTCTTTATATATCTTCTATTTGAAATTCGAACGTTCAAGTGCCCGTTGTCTCTAAGCTTTTGTTTACGTTAGACTGCATGGTCCTGTAGAGCTTCCTGTTCAACGGTCTTCATGCATGCACAGAGAGAAGATCTTCTGAAGTATCCTTTGGCTTCTATTTTGTCCAACGTTGTATGACGAATGTTGTCAGAGACCTGCACATTAGATGCTAAACAATAGACAGCTAGACTGTCTCTTGTTGTCAGTCAACGTTAGATTGATTTTATACAAATGTAGAAGTTCCATTCTGTTCTTCTAAAAAGATGTTTACAGAATAAGCATGAGAATAGAAGATATTGTCTGCATGCATGCAGTGATACGTCCAGTCTCCATAAATGCACAGCTGACAGGAAGATATGCGTGAAGACTTTGACTTTTCAATGTTATTCAAAAATTAATTTGAAAATCAAATCGTTATAGTCCATGAAATCGTTATATGCATGACTTATGAAATCGTTATGCAAATGAGTTGATATTCATGTAAATCGTTGTGCACTCATAAGCAAACCAATGTACATATAAATCATTATGCATTAATAACCAAATCATTGTAGAGACAAATCGTTGTGACTCCATAAGCAAATCGTTATGCACACGTCGTTATAATCAAATTGTAAAAGACAATGTGAATGAATCGTTATTTGCTGTATCGAATTGTTACAGCGACCAAGTCGTTATGTAACTTGATGAATCGTTACAGTAACAGAGTCGTTATGTAACTTATCGAATCGTTACAGGGATCAAATCGTTATGATGGTATAGGCAAATCGTTATGAACCAAGTCATTACGAGAATATCGTTGTTCTTCACTTAAGAAATCGATGTGAGACCAAATCGTTTTTCTCACTTAAGAAATCGATGTGAGACCAAATCGTTGTTCTCACTTAGGAAATCGATGTGAGACCAAATCGTTGTTCTCACTTAATAAATCGATGTGAGACCAAATCGTTGTTCTCACTTAAGAAATCGATGTGAGACCAAATCGTTGTTTTTCACTTAACAAATCGATGTGAGAACAAATCGTTGTTCTCACTTAAGAAATTGATGTGAGACCAAATCGTTGTTCTCACATAAGAAATCGATGTGCGACCAAATCGTTGTTCTCACTAAAGAAATCGATGTGATCACTTATCGAATCATTATGGAAGTAAATCATTATGAATACTTAACGAATCGTTACGAACGCAAATCGTTGTGAATACTTAGCAAATCGTTACGAAAGTAAATCGTTGCAATCACTTGACGAATCGTTGTGAGGGCAAATCATTGTGATCACTTACTGAATCATTGTGAGGGTAAATCGTTGCGATTACTTAACGAATCGTTGTGAGGGCAAATCGTTGCGATCACTTAACGAATCATTGTGAGGGCAAATCGTTACAACTCTACTGAAATCGTTGTAGCATAAAGAAAGTCGATGTGGACTTAGATAGATTTCATGCTTTGAAACAAAATTACTACAGTAGGAATAATGCTTACCATTTGGCTTGATTTTCCTTGTTTTATTTCCTGTGCTCAAGACTTGTAGAAAATTCGTTAGTTTAAACTTTATATAGCTTTGTTAATCACCAAAATAGATATGTAATTTATTTAAATTACATGGGGATAAACTAATCATCAAGAGATACAAAATCTATGTACCCTTGAAGAAGGATCTGCATCAGCACAAAATACACTACCCTCTGTCCCTTGACAAATTTCTTCAGCATGTCAGTTTTAGGACTACTACCTTCTACCGGTCATCTCTTGGTAAAGATGAGTATGCCAATTTTATTGAAGCTCAGGGGCAACTGCACATCAAGAGACTTCTTCCAGATATGGGGTCTTCTTACAACATCAGTTGGGGTGCGTTTAAGAATTTCTTTGAAGAGTAGGAACTCCAAGCTTAACCAATCATTACTCGCCATGTCTCACTTCTATCTCCTGCCTTCTACATTTCTGACCCCCATTAAATAATCGAATCTGCTACTTTGGCTCCCATTTATCTTAATCTCTTCTCTTCTTTCTTTGGCTCCTTGTGTTTTTTTTTGCTTAATGACAAAAAGGGGGAGAAAATATTCTGAAATACATACTTTAAAGTTTTCCAACAAATTTATTTCAGCTCTATATGTATGCAATTCTCTATGTTTTGTCATCACAAAAAATGGAGAGATTGATGATCAGTCCATCTCCATATAAAATTTATTATGAATTATATATGTAATTTTTGGTGATTAACAAAACCTTAAAAAATATTTTCTAACAACTTTTTCTGAAGTTTATCCACAGGAAATAACTCAAGCAAAATCTGTAAGTTGTCCACACACATTGTTATTAGAAGTTCAAAGCATGAATTTTGTCTAAGTATACATAGACTTCCATATAATAGCTCACAACGATTTCATATCACTTAAACATCTATTTCATCGCTACAACGATTTCATATCACTTAAACATCGATTTCATCACTACAACGATTTCATATCACTTAAATATTGATTTCATTGCTACAACGATTTCATATCACTTAAACATCGATTACGTTGCTACATCGATCTCATTTCACTTGAACATCAATTTTGGTAAAACAATGATTTCAATATCGATTTCACTTAAACAACGATTTCATCATCGATTTCGGTAAAACAACGATTTCATCATTAAAATAACGATTTCATCATTAAAACAACAATTTCATCATTGAAACAACGATTTCATCATAGAAACAACGATTTGGTCGCTACAACGATTTCCTTTCACTTAAACAACGACTTGATCGCTACAACGATTATGTTTCACTTAAACAACGACTTGGTCACTATAACGATTTGGGTATTGCTACAACGATTTTATCTCTACAACGACTTCCTATGAAACAACAATTTTATTTAAACAACGATTCCATCTGCACATCGATTTCTGTTAAATAACGACTCTGTACAGAACATCAATTTCATTACATGGATTATGGTCTCATCAACTTTATTTCAACATAGATTTCACTTATACATAGATTATGTTTATGACATCGATTTCATGAATATATCAACTCTCTTCACAACGATTATGGTTTAAATAAGTTGACAAATACTATCATTATCTTCTTAGATAATCTTGAAAATATTTATCCTTCATAATATTCAAATGTTTTTCAAATCTCTGTGGATTTCAAAAACCTTCCCGCGCATCACACTGTATCCCCCAGTCTCTAACATTTATTGTGATGGTGAAATATTTCCACACGATATATCCTTGCTTACCTCACTTGTCACATAAAGTCTTGCATTATATGATGACAAAATAACATTTCGTTTTTGGTGTATCTTCATACAACACGACTACTAATGTTGACTGACAGTCTAGACAAAGAGAAGTTGTCTATGTGTCAGCATTTATTATGTGCAGGATTTTGGTAGAGACGCACGTCAAAGATGGACCTGTCAACCTGACAAGAGGATAAAAGATTCAGACAATCTTTCCTTGAAGATGTATGTGTCAATCCAAGCATTAATGGATGCAGGTTCACTTGGTCTTTGCTTCGGACCAGTCTTTCTAACGTGCATGGAGTTGTGAAACAACAAATATTTCAACGGATATTGCAACTGTAAAAATATTTCAAAGAAGATAAAAGGAGACTGGTGACTCCAAGCATAAGCATCTTTTTTATAACCTTTGAGAAGCAAGAACATCTTAGTCACCTGAAGAACAACAAGAGCCAGTTCATCCACTCCAACTTTCCTTAGCTCTTTGTGAAAACATTGCATTGCTTTTTGAGAGCTAGCGTAGATCTGAGAGAGAAAGTTCATTCGAGATAATCTTGTGTCTCTTAGACTTCGCCTCAGATCAAGCATTGTCTATAAGCTTGGTCTTGGGACCTTTCCTCTTCAATTCATTTTCTGTGAGCTTTCCTCTTCAAGTGTGAAAAGAAGACCTGTTGTATCAGGTGGTGTAATCCCTCTTCTGGTAGAGAAGAGAAGGCCAGCTGCGGCTTGATGTGTAGTGTCCTTAAGGGGAATTGTACCCTTGTTTAGTGGATCCCAAGTGGTTGCTTGGGGACTGGACGTAGGACTCTTTTGGATAGGAGATCCGAACCAGGATAAAATTTCCTGTTGTCTGTGTGTTTGCTTGTTTGTCTTTATTCTACACTAACTCTAACTGTCGAACTTAGTGTTTTCTGTCAAGCATTTTATTTACATGTATTATTCAAGTAAGAAGTTTTAGTAATCCATTCACCCCCCCTGGACTTGCTATCTGGGCAACAATTTGAGAGTAGATTGATGTAGTAGGAAGTGAGGTTATCTGTAATTTTCCTTTATTGAGTTTTAGTCTTCTAGTTCAACAATGATAGAACATGTATTAGTTCTATTTTGAAATAAGACAAAGTGTTGAGATTTGGATACAAGTTTAGTTGAGTTCATTATTTGGGCCCTATTATTATGTTTGTGTTGATATACAATTGGCGCTCGCTAGCTGAGGCTTATTTGTTGACAGCTCACGTCTCAAAATATTGACTTTAATTCATTCTCGGGACGTGACATTCTTCTTCTTCTGCTCTCTTTGTATCTAACGTCTTTCCTCTTGTATCTACCCAGTTACTTGGATTAGAAGGGAGTCCCTTTTTACAGATCTAACATAGGTCTTGCGTGAGTACTGTAAGTCTGCAAACATTTAACACTAGAAGAGGATAGTGAGAGGGAAAGATCTTATGTTAGTCAACCCATACCTCTTTTACCTTTAGTCCTCATTTCTTGCAGGTAGACCTCGTAGAATATAGGCTATATCTAAAAAGTCGTGCCTACAGAGGATATGTTTCGAAAAGTAAGAAATAATAGTAAAGGATGTGCAGAAGATTTGAAATACATTTGACATCTTGTTTCTGCATCAAAATATATGTAAGAGGATGATATTTTACTGCACTAATCGATGGAGTAATATTTAAACTAAAGATGTAGCAAATCAATGTATTTGAATACTAATCGGAATGATATTAAACTTTTGTTCAAAAATCGGAATGTTCATAACAACAATTAGATCGATATTGAACCTTTATTCACCAATCGGAATGATACTAAACCTCTGTTCAGTAATTGGAACATTTATAACACCAATCAGATCAATATAAATTTTGTTCTCTAATCGATACAAGTTTAGAACCAGTAATCGGTATGAGACTTATTCAATAATCGGTATAAAGCTTCTTCAGTAATCGATGTGCACACATATCGTATGATGAAGCACATACTTATATATGACGAAGTACATTTTATGTTAAAACAAAGCAGTCTTCGTGTATGACGAAGTGAACTTCGTATATGACAAAGTGGGGTTCGTACACGATGAAGTGAACCTCGTGCATGACGAAGTGGACTTCATGTATGATGAAGTGAACCTTCACACATGATGAAGTGAACTTTGTGCATCACGAAATGAAACTTCGCATATGACGAAATGAACTTCTTCAATAATTGATAAAATCTTGCTCTAAAATCATTATGGTACTTTAGTCTCTAATCGATACACATTGAACTGTAATCAATATAAGTTTTAGTACAAATCTTTGAAATGATAAAAAATATCTTATTTCTTAAAAATATTATTAAATATATTTTTAATTTTAATTTTAATTATCACTAAAATATAAAGATAAGTATATGTGAGTGACTCAACAAATATGTGTTAAACCTCATATACCATGAGAGGTGGATGTAGGCTGCACATGGATATAGTCAAAACCATCTTAAAAATTTCGTATGTTCTGTGGTTGATCCATCCCTCTCTTCTCCATTCATGTGATTGTGTGCTCAAGGATTTATATCTACCGTGTTAAGGTTGAATGTGAATTGCTCTATTCATCATGCATCATATCTAATCTAAATTTTGTGTGTTGTAAATTTTTTATTTGGGAAAATCAATTCCCCCTCCTCTCTTTTAATTTGTCATTTCATTTAGGACATCAAGAACGACATGTATGATATAATACACTCAAATACTAAGTATACACAATGAGTCAAAACTTAAGGGTATATTTGTTAATTGCCATATTACAGGGATATATAATCATATTTATTAATAATAAGTAAAATTGCCAATAAGACTCGCTGTTTTTTCCCCTCCTAAGGGAAAGCCAACATGCACGAGTAAAAACACCGAGGAAAGGCACCCTCGCGCCACTGCCATGGTCAGAAACGGCAAACCTCAACCCGCACGTGCGAAGCTGCCCACGGCAGCCCCTTGTTCCACCACCGCGACACCCGCCTGCCCGATCCAGCTGGTCTTCTCCCTTGCACACCCACACCCCCCGAAACTTCAGTTGTGTGAGCGTCTCTGCCCCCACTGCCTCGTCCACATATAAAATGCGCGGACCCCCAAGAACCCTCCGCGGCATTCGAATTGGCTTCTCAAGTCGGCAAGAGTTCGCCTTAGGTTTTAAGCAAGGTAGAACAAGGCGGCGCTGCTGCTGCGCCGGCTGAGGCGGCTGAACCTGCAACTCTTGCTCGGCAGCCATGTCTTCCAGTGATCGCTAGGTTCTTGTTCCTTTTGGTTTACCTCCAGTAGAGGCGGAGCGTGGTGTGGCTGCGCGAGCCTCCTCCACATGGCTCGGATCGACAACCCCTTTTCCCTCTTCGAGGTGGACGACGACGAAGTCGACCCCGTCGCCCTCCTCGCCCGCGCCGAGGCTAAGAAGATCTCGGAGGCGAGCGCTGCGGCTGCCGAGCAGGATCAGCAGCAGCCGCAGTCGGAGAAGAAGGAGGACGCCGGGGGTACGGGCTATTCGACGTTCTTGCTTCTTTAGACGGTCTTTTATTGGGTTGTTCTTTCGTTCTTGTGCGTTCATGTCGAGGATGTTACTTATTCGGATCTATTTTGATGTTTATTGATTGGTTTCAGGAAGGGCGGATAGGGGGAGGGGAGGTGGGAGAGGCGGCCGGGGCCGGGGAGCGGGACGTGCTGACGGCGAGGCGTGGAGTCAGTATGGGGACGGGTATTCGAGGGGCTATGGAGGCTATGGGGGAGAATATGATGGGCGTGGCGGGCGAGGTGGTCGGGGAGGCAGGGGAGGACCTGGCCGTGGGAGGGGTAGGGGCTATTATGAGTACCGGGCTGCTGGGTACGGAAACGAAAAGGGGGACCAATATGGTGCTAACAGGAGCCAGGCTCAGGATGTCGATGCTGTTGCTGTGGATGTAGAGGGGAGTGAGGTACATGAGGTGCAAGGAAGAGGTTACTACGGCAACCGCAGGGGCAGGGCCGAGAACAGCAGGTTCAGTGACGAGAACCAGAGCTTGGGTTGGGAGTCTAGGGGCTATGGTGATGAGGGCCGCCGCTATGGAGGATCACGCGGTGGGCGGTATGAGAGGAGCGAAAATTGGAATGAACGTCCCCGGCAAGAAGATAGTGGTGAAGACAAACATCAGAATTACGGGAATGATGCTAGCGGTGGATCCGCAGCCGCAAGGTATTGGATAAGCACTTAAGTCTTTTATGTTTCTGCTCTTATACGATTTAGGTATTTTTCTAAAAAAAATTCAACTGTACTTGTTTGCACTGGCATTTTATTTTGCATGAAAAATTATTAGTGCTTGAATCACATTTGTTTTGTTTCTTCCGTTCCCTTATTTGACGTCAAATATTTTTCTGTCCTACCAACTTTTGCCCATTTATGTCATACTCATTTAGAAGTCGAACTACTATAGAATACTCTTCCATGGAAAAAAGATTCTTAACTGATATTTTAATGCAATGTATTGGGATTTCTCATGTAACTTGTTAAATAAATATAATTAACCACTCTTACAAGTGTATTTGTCCCGGCAATTTGGGGTGGGTTTTTATAAATGCTACACCCTATCTAATTTGACGTTATTATTTAATCACTAACAAGGGAACTAACGCTCACTGGAAATTGGTGTGCACTTCTGATGGGGTACTATTGAGCAGTGTGATCATTGTCTTCAAATTATTTGGTTACTGCTGACCTTGGTTTCATGACATCATCAAATAATATGTCATTGCTGAATTCCCCTATAAGAATATTAGCTCTATCTAAATGTCTTAGCAAAAGATTGTTGCGAAGTTGTGAATGCAATCTCATTATTTTTAGGTGTTCATGATCAGTGCAGGTACATTTTCTCCCTGTTTTTGTTCTTGCTTTTAACTTAAATGCATGATATGATACTTCAGATGTCTGTAGATGCTGGTGACGAGCACACTGTGAACTAATGAAAGGCATTTTTATGTGCCACTGTGTGAGTAATATTTTGATACTGTTGGAAACTGATTTTTCTTTATTAATTATTTTCTCTTGAACATCTGGATGAATGTTTGCATGAATAGAGATATGCTGATAGATGTGTTTACTCGCGCTATGAATGCGACAATGCATAACATATAGTTTTTTAAGTGTATGCATACGCCTTTCCTAACTTTGTTTTTGTGAAAGGGGAATTATGATATTAAGTTTAGTTGGTAGTCAATGGGCCAACCTATAACTTTTTGTTTGTGTACGATGTAATTCCATTATGGTATTGTGGAACTGATTGATAAAAAGAGGTATGTTTCATGAAAAGAATTCTTTTTCTTTTGACAAGCATGGGACACTACATATGAAAATGGACGGGGGACTTTCTACGAAAATCTCCCTTCTTAAAAGAAAGGGTGAAAGCTTTGTTCACCTTTTGGTTGCTTGAGACATTACAATCTATGGTTTTCAGGATTTATTTGCCACTGTGGTTGCCACTGCAGAAGCTTATGGTTGCAGAGGAGATTGGTTATGCTGATCTCTTCACAAATGGGGACAGAAGAGATGTACTTATCCAGTTTGATACAATTCATTATAGTACTCTGTAAAATAAGCAGTGTTTTCCATAACTTTGTCTTAATTTTTCAGTCATTGTTCCTAAGCTATATTAAAATGTTCAAAAATATAACATTTAATCACTATTACGTCATGCAAAACATCTTGATGTACTAAGTTAATAATACTGTTTTCGTAATTATTATATATTTGTTGATTCCTGCATTTTCTCAAACCACTAATTCTTGCTTCTGCCTATCGTTTTCCACTTGCTTTCACGATCTAATATTCTCATTTGGAGGGGTTATGAATTATTCTAACAGATGCATCTTCATAACAGGTAGTGCATTTTTTTCTAATACCTGAATGATGTGTTAAAGGTAGACTACATCCAGGTTGTTTCCTTGAGTCTTGATTGAAGAATATGCACGTAGTAAGATTTTCTTGGGCCAGTATTTAGGACATTCCTAATTTGAATGAAACATCTTGGAGCAGGGACGTTTCTGAGATTGTAGAAGTTCCAAAAGACTCTGAGGATGAAGTTCTAAAGAATACTGATGTTGGAAAGGCCAATGACTCTGCTGCTCTGGAAGATGCTTCTGAAAAGAAGAATCCAGAAGATGACGTACATTGTTTCTTTTTCTTCAGTTATCTTCTATTCTTAGGGATATATATTTCTCTCTCCATAGTGGTATATGACATGTATTTCAACTGTGGTCATTTCTACTGTCTTATTAATTTCTGTTTTCTACCAGACAATGACCCTTGAGGAGTATGAAAAGCTACTTTTTCAGAAGAGAAAGGCATTAGAAGCTCTAAAAACTGAGGGAAGAAAGGTGGATATTGATGTTGATAAAAGTTTTGGCGGGATGACACTGGTTGAGAAAAGGAAGGAGGATGATGTATTTGTTAAGCTGGTAGGTCACGCACTATGCGACATACATTTGATGCCTACCATTTACATTTTAGATCACATGTATGGTTTTATTTTCTGTTTTTTGGTTGCAGAAATCTGATAAGGACAAGCTGAAGAAGGCAACACTTGATAAGGAAGAGAAAGCCCGTAAGGTAAATGCATTCGAATGCCGAAGTTTGTCTTTCCTTCTGTTCTATGGTTGCCATAGTTGTCAAGGCGTCAAGGTGAACCAAGCATTCGTGGGGTCCCTAAGCGCTTAGGCGGCACTTAGGCCACTAATTAAAAAATTTAAAATATATATCTCCTAATATACAAAATAAGAATAAAATCTATGAAAAATTACTCATAAGTCAAACATATATATGTGACTTCTCTAGGTGATTAAGTGTTGTCCGTAGGAGAGTGAGTTCTTTGGAGAAGTCACATGTACATTTGATTTATTTCATTTGGTTTTGATTTTTTAGTGTTTTATGTGATTTATTTGAATTATGAAATTTTTAGTTAGACCAAACCATGAAGGATTAAAAAGTTGGTATTTTGATGAAATTATCAAAATCATGATTTTTTCTTCGATTGGAGAGTTGACTTTTTCTAGGTAAGATATATGATTTTTTGATATTTTTGTTGGATTTAAATATGCAGTATTTTCTTATTTACATGTAATATTTAAAGTAAATAATAATAATAATAATAATAATCCCATCATTTGGGGTCGGCTACATGAATTCTTTTCTGCAAAAAATTTCTATTAAGTGTTATAGTCGTGTTTAATAATATTTTAAGTAAATATTTATATAAATATAAATATTTAGTTAAATGATATCAGGAAAATAAGGTACTGAACCATGCATCATAGACTTAGACATTTGGGGTCGGCTATATGAATTCTTTTTGCAAAAAATTTCTATTAAGTGCTATAGTCGTGTTTAATAATATTTTAAGTAAATATTTATATAAATATAAATATTTACTTAAATGATATCAGGAAAATAAGGTACTGAACCATGCATCATAGGACATAGACCACCCAAAATATCATAGAGCCCAGGGCACCCAAGGCAGGCGGGCCAAGGCGCGTGCCTAGCCCACCTAGGCACCGCCTGGGGACGCCTTTTTGGGTCCCCAAAAGATGGACCCCTGCCTAGCCTTCAAATTGGCGCCTTTCCGCCTAGGCGCTGCCTAAGCAGGCACCTTGACAACTATGATGGTTGCTGACTTTGTTTAGTTGGTTTGAAAGAACAAAATAGTTAAATTCATTAGTTTCTTCTGCAATCTATTGTTGTTGACTCTTACTGTAAGATATTCATGCTTCAATCTGCTGAGGTGAACTAGTTTATGTTATTGAATAAGAATAGTTCTCGTTACCATCTTGGTTGGAAATTGGTTCAACATTTTCCACTTTCCATCACCTCCTTTGTTGGATAGACTGTTGGGGACATTTATGTGTGATATATCTTACGTGGGTGGTGAATGTAAGGCCTAAACGCCTACTTTTATTCTAACAAGCAGGTGATTTCTTAAATTGATTTAAGGGTTTATTGCTATTCTGTTTCTTAAGTTAGCTTTTTAGTAGTTTTTTTTTAATTCATGAAAAGTAAGAACTTTTTTGCTTGAGATATTTCTGAAGTTGAATTTTACATATGGTATGTTTATTGCACTAAAAAATTGTTGCCTTTTCATTTCTCTTTTGCTGCTAGGGTTGCAATTGGGTCGGATTTGGTATCGGGAACATGAGTTTCTGATATCGATTCCGATATACCGCTTTTTATTCTGGTTCTGATATAATCGAAATAGTAATTTCCGATATGATCCAATTCCCATTACGTTAACAAAACTGAAATAAGAATTGGTATCATTTTTCTTTCTGAAATTCAAGTTTTTTTAATTTATTATTTAATATTTCATTTAAAATTCAAGTTTGTGAGGCCTTAGGGTTTAACATTTTAAGTTGTTATTTTTTTAATACTTAATTTAATTAGAATTGGAAATTGGTTTCGGAATGAAGATATTCTGATTCTGATTTCAATAACTTATCGGAATAATCTGTACCGATTCTGATAAGCTACCGGTATTAATTTTCAATTTCAAATCCGATAATTCTTTCTAGAATCGGTCGGAATATCAGATTTTCGGGTTCCGTTTGCAGCTCTCCTTGCTGCTATCTCATTTCTTTCCATGTTGCCTGTTTATTATGTCTGGGATACAAGTTGAAACAATCAGGTTTCGAGCATATAGTTCCTTTTTATTAGGATTGTGTATACCGTATGTCCACCCAAGTGATGTGTACCTGTCTCGTCTGATGCTCATGGATGACTTGGAAGTGAGAATCACTGCCATCAATGATGCCCTTCATCACTGTTGAGAGGGGGGAGAACTGCTGCTTTCATATCACACAGTTGTTTGGTGTTTAGCTTGATGGAGAGATAGTGGCTGACATTTGGAATAACTGGAGCACTTAGTGATGGAGGGGGAGAGATAGTAGCGGCAGCAGGGGTGGAGGCAGAAGAGGAGATGGAGTCGTGGCCATGGCAGGAGCAGAAGAATTCCGTCTCTTGTTAGTATCCTAGAGAGAGCCCAGATTTTATATTATGCATATGAGTGTGTGGTTACAACATGGGTGTTCGTTGAGGTAAATACAGCAGACATGATAGGTGAGGACTCTGTTGTACAGGTTGTTGTGGATACACATCAGGTGGGATTAAGTACACCAGTTGGACAGATATACGGTATACACAATCCTAATACTTTTGATCTTTATTTTGGACTAGTGGGGTGCACTCCGATGGGTCTGATTGAAGCTTGTTAGGTTTGAATCAATTAGACTTCATTGAAGTTTAGATGTGAAGTTTTCATTCACTATGTGATTCTTCCATTGTATGATTAACTTTCATGCAAACATTTGACAGGTCTGTGATGGATTAAGCATGATTTAGGATATGTAGTATTTCATGGTGAAAGACTGCTTCTTATCCATCTATAACCTCGTTTTCTTCCGCGTTAAATTTACTTTCATAAATTATGTTTACCTGATGAGTTAGCTTTCCTGAAAGCGGGATTTTTGTCATTCCGACGTGCTGAGGGTTTCCTTATGAGGATTTTGGATGGAAAAAGTATCGGATCCTTTCTCATTTTTTTTAACTGCAGGCGATGAGCATAAATGAGTTCCTGAAGCCAGCGGAGGGTGAAACTTACATGGGGCCCTCATATGCCCGAGAACGAGCTGCTCGTATTCGGTCGGAGCGGCGTGCACGCGAAGAGGACGAGCGCAAGCAGAATGCTGGAGAAGCGGAGGAGGGAGGGTTCGCCGATGGTGTTGCTGCTGCCGCTGCTCCCCTAACCGGTGGCCGCTTTGTTGGTGGTGGGGTTGGGAGAGGTCGTGGTGGTGGACGACGTGGACGCGGGCAGAGAGGAGGGGGTTCTTATTACGATAGAGGTAGTGACTTCTCCTCCAACGTTGGTGGCGGTGGGGTCACGATTCCAGAAAACGAGGACTCTCTTGATAAGGAATTCCCAGTTTTGGGGGGAGCCGTCAAAGCTTGAAAACTTTTTCTGTGGACTTTGGGTGGGACGAATCAGCCTAAAGTTCTCACTTTTTCTCTTCTTTGCGGTTACGCCAGTAAGATGTTAAAGATGATGGTGTCTGCCTGGAAAGAGTTT